>JBBYHO010061550.1:26548-45351 GCA_038382025.1 Adansonia gregorii
ATATATATATATATATGTCTAGCGTAATGCAAAATGTGACAATTTCGAAGGCCAATATAGTGCCACTCTTTCTGTCACCATACAGCTCTATTACTGAGACTGGCACATAAAAAAAGAAATAGAATGCAAATTATCCAAAATGACAAAGCCCTACTTGATTTTAGATAGGGTCAACAGCATTGAAATTGCCAAGAAAGTAAAGCGAATAAACCACAAAAGTAGGTCAATGGTAAATAGTCAAAGCATTGTAAAGGACATAGCAGGAAATGCAACAAAAACCGAAGGGGCGGGTGGCTTTAGAACGTAAGAATAAGCAAGCAACCCTCTCAAACTAATGATAGAACCTTTCAAACCCAGAAAAAAAAAAAAGAACAAAAAGTAATGTGGAAATGATGGGGCTTGCCCCCAAAATGGTTATTTATAATTTTCCATATCCTATTACTCCTTTTTTTTTTTTCCCTTGCTGAAGCTTATTCGAGCAAAAACTCACAATCAACGGTCCACAACCTTACACAAAATTATCATCCAAGGAGCGAAAGAGAAATATTTGGTGTGGAACACTGCAGTTATTTTATTGTATTCCTTTTATAATAAGCCAAAGGACAATGTTCCTTAAAGGGATTAGTCCACTTTATCCCCACATTGGCTCCATATGGTCTTATGGGAGAGCAGCTTGAAACAAATACCCCCATCTTCAGATATTTCAGAATCAGCACACTCCCCCATCACCTCCAACCACACATGATAAGAAGGCTTGAAAGTTCGAAACCAGGGGGTGTGTGTGTGTTTCTGTGTGTATATATATAATTTCTACATCAATAGCATTTCACTGATTTGTATTAAAATAGCTTAAAAAATAACCCTTTCACATAAATTCCACCCATTATTCAAGATTTGACCAAAAAAAAGCGTTAGATTAAGTTAATAAAAGAAACAAATAAGCTGATCGCTTGACAACCAGAATCCGTTTTAAGATCCGAACAAGCAAAAAACAATTAAAACCTTAAAACATCAATAATTGCAAATAAAATTTAAAAAGTCAACTAAAATGAGCAACAAAAACAACTACCGAAAATCTAAATAAGGCAGGAAAAAACATCTCAACTTTATCGTCATTCAGAAGTTCAAAATGAAAAAAGAGTTTGGTCAAGAAAATGGAGAAGTGGAGACCTTGGAAGATTTTGGGCAGGACTTGGACACTCGGAGCCCGGAAGAGGAAGGGCTGGGAGTTGTGGGGCGGCTCTCGTTGCCTGAAGGAGAAACTGGGGACAGAGGAACAGCATCTGAAGAAAACCTTGAAGGAACATTGGCAGCATCATGATGCTTAATGGATGTTGATGAAACAGCTGATGATGATGATGATGGTGACGAATCTTTAAGCTTTCGATGAGGTACATACAAACACATGTTCAATCCAAGAGCCAACTTTGCTTTCCTCCATTTACTTCCCATGATAAAAAAATTTTGGTTTCTTTATTTTCAGTTTCAAGATCTTTAATTAGTATTAAAAGCCTGTTTTTTTTTTTTTTCAGGATGTTAGAAAACAAGAAATGATGTTAGGCAAAGGCAGCATATTGGCTGAATACAAATAAGAGCATTGCTGTTGACGTATAAATGAATAAGGTTTGGAGTAAATAAAATAAGCTCTACACCATTTGGGTTTTGGTCAGAGACTTAGCAGCCTTTTTATTTGTTTTTTAAATCTGGTTTGCAAATGGAATGAAGCAGTTGTTGAATTGGAGGATTTAATTAGTCAAAAAACCAAAATGAGAAACACATGGTTCGGCAATACTTTTTTTCTGGAAAGCAAAATCCAACACTTCTCCTTGTCCAACTGGGTTCTTTTGTTTATTATTATAGCAATGGCATTATGGCACCAACATTCCAAAAGCAACTAATCAAGGCTTCCAATTCATCCAATCCATCCTTTTGACTTCCAAAGTCATTTAAAATTGTTGAATAATGGATACTTTGATTATTTCAATTTTATTCTAGAATCTATAGATTATATATGTATTTTTTTATGGTTCCTACAAGATTTATATCATTTATGTGAATCTAAAGACTCAATAGCAATCCTTCTTTTGTTGAAACATCCATGCCTGTGCCCATGTGTTTTGCACGATATGGCAAGTCCATTAAGCCTAAAAAACGTTTTAAAGTAGAAAATAATTTGAATTTTTTTTTTGGTACTGCTTTGATGGAATTGCCTGATATGGTAAAAAATCTTATATATGGTTCAAGGAAAAAGAAATGTTAGCAAAGGTTGCAGTCTATATGCATTCTTCTGATGACTAAGTTGATGGCCTCACTTTTGGCGTATAACTGTTATGGCAGAAAATATAATTTCATAATGGGTTTTTTTTAATATTGATATAATTATTAGGCATATGAAGATAACACAAAATTAAATAAAAAAAAGGAAGCAATAATAAACTTTGCTAACTCAGAAAAAAATACAGCCAACGTTATGCTATGATGTAGTTTTATAAGTAATCCATGGCCCTAAATACAAAATTATTAGACACTACTAGGAGGGGATGTTCCCGTGAAAAAAGACTGCTCTCTACTCTCTTGTTGACTTCGCCCCCCGTGAGGATAGGTTAGCAAATTTGAGCTACAAAATGTAAGTACCATCGATGATATTAGATATAATTATATAAATATAATTATAAAAAAAAAAAAACTCATGAGTTTGGGGAACAGCATAGAAGGTACTAAATACGTGTTTGACCAAACAAGCACTCTTGACAAAGCCGGTTTAAATTAGCACACGTCACTCTCTCCCACTCAAATTTCAAACCATTTGCAAAGGAGAAACAGTTGTAATTGAAAAATATACATATATTACAGATTATTAATTACATACATTCGTCCATATGCAACCGAGCCAACAGCGGATTCCCTAGCAAAATCTCACCTCAATTTCTGACCTTGCTTCCACTAATAATTTAAAAAGCGCTCTAGACTCAAAAACTTGAAGAGGATCGGATCCACCACTGCCTATTAGATCTAAGTCAAACAGCATACCTCCAGTGATTATGGTTAATCATCATCCGGTAAACAAACAATATCAGTTGCTCCGCTTTGCTGTGCTTGGTTAGACCGATTACTTTGCATCAATGAAGCCGAGCTTGAACTAATATCTGGCAGCAAGTTGCTTTTGGGGATTTGCACTGGCATCAGATAGATTGAGCATACCCATTAAAACATCCAATGAACGTTAAGGAGAGATAGGTGGAGCTGCCCGCCCTCCAGCAATTTCATGTCGTATCCTGCCAGATTTGCCTGTAGTTGATGCCTGCCTCTGTGCAAGGGGGTTACCGTGTGACTGAAGCAATGACGTAGACGCCACAGGGTTGTTATTATGTGCCTGCTGACTTGACATTCCACGAGACTGCAAAGGGAGACTGGTAGGGGAAATGGATGTTGACGGTCTTAATAGCTGTAGATGCGGGGCAGGTGCACGAATTTCACTGCCCATTTGAAGGTTTCCTGTAGAAGGCGAGATGGAATTGATATGGGAAGGTCTAGTTGGTCTGCCTGAGAAAACTGCTGAAGGGTTAACGACCTGCAAAGGTGGACCCATGGTTTGTACATTGACTACAGCAGGTGAAACAGTATGCATGCTAGTAGCTGGGCCAGTTGAAGGGAAAGCAGAAGCAGTAGAAGGCTGAAAAAATGGACTCATGGTTTGTGCATTGACTACAGCAGGTGAAAAAGTTTGCATTCTAGTAGCTGAGCCAGTAGCAGGGAGACCAGAAGCAGTGGAAGGCTGTTCTACCATCTGTTGAGATGGCTGTTGAACCAGCTGCTGCCTGAAACTAGAACTTGCCTCTGCCAGAGTAACAACTAGGTGGTCAGTACAGTGAACATAGCAAAAAAGGCAATCATAGCTAGATGCAGGCATACAAGGCAAAACGTATTTGCATATTTGGTTCAAAGCTTTTTATAGTAATCATCATATTTTCTTAAACAGGTATATTGGTCTATATGCAAGTGTGCACACAATTTCTCTTCCCGTTAAACCTACAATATAGGAAGTACTGGTAACCTAAGCAACAAGTTGCCCATAAATTTTCTTAAGGGACTAAACTATATGATGTCCCAAAAAGATCACTCAACAAATCTGGGATTGAGAAGGTACCCTCAACCCACCAGGCACCAGTGCTACAATTTTCATGAAGTAGATCAATCTAAGCATCCATCTGACTCTCTATTCTTCAATTTACTATGTTAAAATCACCAAGATACTAAGATCACCTTTCTGGGCTCCCGCTGAGGCAGATGCCCTATTATCCATACATTTAGACCTGAAAGCGTCAGCCAAGATCTTATTCAAGAAAACTTCGTTGTAATTTACATAAAGCTCCATTTTGTGGCGCAAAAATACTGCCTCTTTCTCCTGAAGCTTAACTTCATACTTTCTATGAATCTGAGCTACAAACTCCTCAATCTCCTTCTCACGCTCTGATTTCAGCTGCAGCTTCTGTTCAAAAAGAGGAAGTTCTCAACAGAAAGTAAACCATATACAACTATTAGTAGATAAGCAAACAAGTAAAAAGGACACCAACCATGTCTTCATAAGCCTTAATGGTTTGATCTTTTTCTTTGCGTATTCTTTCCATTTCAATTTGAAGTGGGTCATGATACAAAGTGAGAGGAATCCAAGATGATACAGCAGGTGCAGTCTCTAAGGGAAAGCCACTAGAAACAGAAGGGACTGAAGCTGTCCTTGCTTCTGAAGCCTGTCTCACAAGCCCAACAATGGGTGAACGCACAGGCTGCAAAACATCTTGATTAGACAGTTCAATATGGTTTGCCACCGGTTGCCTTGTAGCCTGAGAAATTTGGTTAGCAGTTTGGCCTTCATTGCTTGGTTGATGTTCAATTGCACTAACAGAATGTAGACCAGGAGGAGATAGGTTAAAAGTTGATTCTGCGGACCGCTGTGCATCAGAATTGGGCTCATTGCAAGTCACATCAATGGTACCATTAGATGGTGAAGTTTCAGCCACCTGAAAAGGATTTCGCATTTCATTATTTGCAATGTCTCTAGCTTGTACTCCGGAGGAAGCATAACCCACATTTGGGGATGCCTGCCCAAATAAGATATTTTTCATTAATTGGGAGCTGGCCATTAGTGGGGTATTTATAGCCTAATTTCTCCAAATATTGAAACAATCTCCTTATTGCAAGGATAAATTAAATAAGCACAATGTTGGGCAGCTATTACCATACAGATATATATTATATTCTATATTTTTACTATTTTGCTTCATTTTTTTTTGGGTGTGAAATGGCAACTTAATGGACTTCTTTTAATGGAAAAAGGCCAATAGGATATTCCAAAAAGCATCTGTACTCAAACCTTAATATAGTTAAAAAAATTAGTAACCTTACATACCAGATCTGGTGGCAGTGGACAACCTTGGTCCGAAGTCGAAAGAGGCTGCACTGAAGATAGATCTGCAAGAGACACTTCTTGGAATTCAGATTCCAGGTTCATCGTGCATAGTATGCCATCCCACCAGTCAATTTCAGTTGCACTTGGTCCATCATTCTCCCTGTGAACGCTACCACCCTCAAGGACTTCACTACTAGCAGTTTCAGGTTCTGTCAAAAAGACCACTTGAGCAGGAATGGAAAGTGCAGCTCTATCAGTTATTTGTTCTTTAGATGAAGAAGGATTCGTGCAAATAATATTGTCCATGCCATCGCTGGAACTTGCAACCTTGGATGTGCTCTTTGAAACATCTCCATCAGGCACATTCAACGTGGCTGCAGCAGGAATCTGTTTCTCAAACAAAGAGTTAGCAGAAATGATATTCCCCTGACCTTCACTAGAACTGAAAGCTTCAGGTGCACTCATGGGAGGCTCAAAATCAGCCATGTTTAATGTGGTTTCACCATGGATTTCTTCACATGAAGGTGCCACCACTGACAGCAAATTCTCCTGGCCTTCCCCAGAACTGACAGTCTCAGGTGCTCTCAACCGAACCTTGCCATCAAAATTGATTAATGTGATTCCATCAGGAGCTTCTCCAGATGAAGGTGCTTTCAATGAGACAAGATTATCCTGGCAACCAGCAGAACTGAGAGTCTTAGTTGCTCCCAAGCGTGCATCCCCAACAACCTTTCCTAACTCAGCTCCACCAAGAATTTCATCGGACAAAGGTGCATCTGCTGAGGCAAGGTTCTCCTGACCTTCACCAGAATTGGTAATCTCTCTTAAGGGAACTTGCCCATCAGCTTGGCTTAAATTGGATCCATCAGAATTTTCTACAGATGAAGGTGCTTCATATGAGACAAGGTTCTCACCACCTTCACTGGAAATGGCGGTTGCCAATTTTCTCAAGGGGGTCTCCCTGTTAGGCTTGCTCGATGTGGCTCCATTAGGAATTTCTTGGCATGAGGGTGCTTCCATAGAGAGAAGAGTCTCAGGAGCACCAGTGGGAGAAACACTCTCAGGATCCCCATTTGAAATGTCTAATTTAGATCCATCAGAAAGCTGGCCTTCATCTGAATATCTAATGGAAAGTTTACTCTCTGTAACATCACCTGAACTGACAGTCACAGGACCACCATCTGGAATTACTCCAACAGAAACCTTTTCTCCGGGACACAAATCTTTGCAGACAGCTTGTTCTTCACCACTACCAGAACAGACAGTTGAATTACACTCCTCAAGTGATGCTACCACAGAATTCTCCTTGTAGGACCTAGCCATATCGATCGGATCACTAAATGTTATAACTTCATCAGGAACAATGTGGACAATTTTGGACAATCTTATCCCACTTGCTGAGGCAGATTGAATAACTCCCGCAGAACTCACTCCTTCAGAAAGATTTGCCTCATTTACAGGTGGCTTCACTAACTCAACCCTAGCCCAGGAATTAACTGCTTCTAACCAACGAGTCTTTCTCTCTTGAACATTACTTTTTGCCACCACCTGCAATGCCTCAAGATTCTTAAGGTGTAGGTCGATCTGCTGTTTGAGTTCATCAAACTTCTTTGTATATTCAATATCCAAATTCTTAAGCTTATCAGTCCTCACTGTGACATTATTAAGCAAACGAATAACAGCTGCTTCTGTTCTTTTTTTATTCTCCAGCTGTGCCTTTTCTTCCTCGTACATCTGGTTAAATTGCTTCATTTCCTTCCTTTGCTTCTCAATAAGTTTTTTCATCTGCTTATCACATTTTTTCTCAATTTCTTTGATGCTTTTTAGAAGATCTCTCTGTGCCAATTGAAATTCTAGGGCCACTCTATACTCTGCAATGGCCTGTATATCAGAACCCTCTTGAAACCCTGACAAATCTTCAATCTTTCCTTCTACATTTAGCCGGTAAGATGTTAGATTGGAATAATCCACTTCAACCGCCTTACTTGATAGGTTAGAAGCCTTTGCAGAGTTTGGAACCTTCAAAAGCCCCGCAAGGTAAAGAAACATTCTCTTCAGACACCGCAACATTGAATAAACATAGTCTGCTTCTTCTTTCTTGCAGGTAAAGCCAAGATGCTTCTTTGCAAGTGCAAGTGATTCTTTATGATCAATTTTCTGCTTCAACAGAGAAACCACACTCCAGCACTGAATGTACAGAGACCAGAAGAGTAATGTTAAAAAACCAGAATATCATTAATGCATGCTGACATGCTTATAAGCCCCATGCAACAGCAAAGGTTTTAGAAACCTAAAATATGTACAGCATAGATACAAAAATGCAGCAACAGTGCACCACGAATGTTCAATGTTGCAGGAATATTTTTATGCATCAAAGCGAACTCATACGCACAGACATATATAAGCACATATATTAATAAATACATCCAGAAAAGGTGTTTACATCAAAGAATGATGGAAGGAAGGGAAGAGAAAAAGACACAGACTGGCTCATTTGATGATATTTTAGACCTAAGAACTGCAGATGACCTACATAGTTCTTTACCTCCCTCTCTCTCCACAGCCTGAGTAATTCTGCCTGAACTTCACTTGCCTAAATACGAGAGACATAAACGGTATAAATCTAATCTATTTAAGCAAGACTGAAGCTCCAAGTTTCAACACACTCCATTTAAATGATATACTCTTTCCAACTCCATTGAGTCGATTATTAGAAAGATAGCTAACTTCAACAGCTAAAACGTGGTAGAACATTTGAGTACCAAGCTCTAATTAAATAAGACATGCAGCTTTCTCAATGAGATGATAGAAGTTTCATCTTTCCCTCCTCAACAATTGAAACCAGGATTAAACATGATAAACTTTTCAACAAAAATCTGCAAACATGATGAAGAAAGAAGCACAACTTTGACCATGCCAAGTCCAAACTCATGAACTAAATATACCATCAGAAGATTTGGTACATAATCTCAAACGGATTCCAAGCATCTGCAAAAAAAGGGGAATATAGCTCAATTTTGTAAAAAGTTAGGTGTGAAAGATGTGTGATCCTGACTACTAAGCAAGGGGTGTTCCATATGAACATGACTTCCATCATATCCACTTGCAATACAAAGGCACAATTACAGACGCTGCCTATGAGATAAAGGGATGGACATTAAAATTTGATGTCAAATTATAGAGCACTTGAAGAAAAATGCAGTTAAAAGCAAGAACAAGGCAAGCACAAATAAAAGCATAACTTGCTTCTCTAATACATACAGGACTGCCTAATAGATAACACCAATCAGCACATGAAAGTCACCATTATCAACAAACACAATGAATTCGAGAATGTAAAGGTCCAACCAGAGAAATCTGAAATGCCTGCAAAATGGTTGCTGGTTCCCTGTTGACCAGATGATTATTCATGATATATTCAAGAAACCTTTCAACCATAGCCTTGCCCTCTCCCTGCAACACAAATAAAATGTACCATAAAGCAAGCTGTCAAAAATACTGGGTTAAAGAATAGTAAGACTTCAATGTAAAACCATGACAGAGAAAGAAAATTGCAGGTGCACAAATACATATAAAATATTTATAACAACTAGCTCAAAATACAACTTGAATTAGTAAACAGATGAATAAGGATCCTTTTTTCCACCTTATCTCCGTGAGAAATTTTTTCAAAAGTCGAATACAGGACAAGCAGAGCAGCATTTCTACAAATGAAATGCTAAACTTGCCCATTTTACAAAATCTTCATTGAAGTAACTTTTCCATTTTTAGTCACGGTAAGATAAAAATGAATAAAATAAAACTTGAATGATCCATTCCACCTAGTCAGGCATGGTTCTGTATGAAAATAAAAGTACACGAACTGCAGCTCTCAATAGAGAGTGTTTTTGATGACTGTATCTAGTAACCATATTTTTCCCTCCATATACTCTTCCTCAACCTTTGCTTTCATTTTATACAGAGAGGGAACTGGACCTCAGCAAAACCATCTTTTGAAATCTCTAAAGAGGTTAAATATCCCCCTCCAGCCAAAATCTTTTCCTGTGGTTTCTTTTCATTCAATCAAGCAAAAATGCAAAGTAGACATTATAGGCTGACAAGAAAAACAACTACAAGCAAGTTCCGAACATATTTAAATTTAATTCTTCCGGAGGTGATTAAGGTACATACTGAGAGATTTAGAACTTCACAGAGTTTTGCTATCTGCGGCCTCAAAAGAACATGGAGATTCTTCTGTGAGTCACGCTGTTTTCTTCTGCTCTCCCATTCAACCGCGTTAAGAGCCGGTATTTTTGATATATTATTAGCCAGAAGAAGTGAGCTAGAGGTTGCATGAATTTTATCAATCCCAGAAGCAGTTGATCTACTCAAAGGAGACAAACCATATGCTAAGGTTCCTGAACTTCCTGCAAAAAATAAGATAAAGAGTCAGAACGGGCATTGAGTAAAGAGATGATTCTCTTCTACTAATACTGCACTCTTACAATGTCAATTACCTTCCCTGTCCCAAGCAGCAATTTTTCCCTCTTGCAGCCCAGCTTTTGGAGAGGAATGATCATTGCCATCACTGACTACCTTTTTGCGCCTCTTTACAACTTCAGCACTTTGAACGTCAGGTTTCTTTTGCAAATCATCAAAATATTGAACCCTTTTTCGATTCCTCTGAGATGACCAAGATGAATACTTCCACCTTGGACTCTTTCCCCCCAAAAGTTTTGTCCAAAACATATGGGATGGATCTTCATTCATTACTTGAATTTTCTGTTCACCAAGCAATGGCATTTCTGTCCAATACATTCCTCGATTTTGTTTGGCTTGTAAAATTTGGGGTAACTTGATTGCATCTTTGTCTATTCCAGTTTGATGTAGTAAGATAAAAAACTCTTCAATCACATCTTTTAAATGTGATTACTCAGACAGGGTACTTGCATCCAATGTTGGGATACCATGAAATTTATCCAATTGACTGAATAGGTATGAAGCCCCCCATTTAAGCAGTGTGTGACTACTACTGGGGCTTATGTTCTCTATGTTGCTGTCAAGCGTTTTACCTTGTTTTGAAAGCATCAAAAGTTTTTCCTCCAGAGTAAATGATGAATACAAACGAAACACCTTTATTTTTTCAAACTGAGAATCAAGCGTTATCTTCTGCAGGGCTCTTAGATCATTCATTGGGCTCCAATCACTTCCAAATATTATGACAGTACCAACTCCAGCTAATTTAATGCTGGGAAGACAAGCACGGGTTTCTAATAGAAAGACAAATCTCTCTCTCTCATTATTGAATTTGTTCAAAGCAGATTGCTTCTTTGAAGGGATGACACCACCATCAACACGTTCATAAGAATCCGCACCAAATCTTTGATGCAGAAAGTCGTCTAAGATATCTCCCATTAACCTTCCAGAACCACCAATATACTGTCAATCAAACCACCTACATGAGAAACATATAATACCAGAATCTGCTTTTTTGAAGGAGAAATTATATATATAGCGTATATGCATGCACAACACAGTAAATAATTTTTCCTACTTAGACAATAAGGGTTAATTTAAGTTACTCAATACTGACGGTTACGTAGGTCAGGTGGACACAAAAAAACAATATTCATACCAGCAGAAAAGAAACCATTGCATGTTTAGTTGCAATCGCAAAGGCAACTTTAAGACATTGAAAAATCAAAAGACGGGCTAGGCATTAATTGATAAAATGACCTACTGAACTAGCTTCTTTCATTAACCAATATTATTGCCACATAATAGCAAGTTTGGCCCAGCCAGAGTTTCATCATAAAATGCATTTGAAAATATAACTTTTTAAAGAGCTGTTGTATAAAATTTATCTGAAATCACAAAGAATAAGTTTTGTTTGTTAAAAATTCTCCCTAAATGTGTCCATCAATTTCTCATTGCAACTTTTCTTGACAGGTCAAGTCAGCTGTTTCAGCTTTGTCTCAGCTTCTTGGAGCAGGAAAGATGCTACAAAAGCAAGACCAAACAGGTACAAAGCTACATATTCATTTTCACATGTCAGACAAGCATCAAAGCCTTCTTTATTTCCACCACCTCTCAAAGCATCAAAATGGTGAATGGTAGATGCAGTACCCAAAGAATAACATGCCAGAACCCATAATTTCATCTGCTTTTCACAAACTCATAAATGGTTATACTTATAAAAGTCTAGATTATTTAAAGGAGCAAATATTTACAAGCTTTTAATGTTACATTAATCACTTTAGCGTCATACACTAAAGAATATCGATAATTCAATACATGCATAATACAACTAAATATAATTGGTTCAAAGCCTATTGTCAAGATAAAATGTACCTGGAAAAGAATAAGCACTTTTAAATCTCGTTTCTTGATCTCCGAAAGCATTGCATCAAGAAGTTGTAATTTGCCACTGGCTTTTATGCCAACGTCCAAAAACTCAACCTCTTTAAGGCCTTTAGCGAGCAACATTTGAAGGGAATGATCCACAACATAGGGATGGTCACAACACTGTCAAGAATTACCATGAAAATACAATAGCAACTCATGATATGCAGTCATAACAGTAAATTTCCACCTATCTCACTCATCATCCTCATTCTAATGCATATATCACAAACAAAGTTCAACTCAAATTCATGTAATATATACCGTACGATGAAAAAAAATAAACACCATGATTTATTACGTTTTTGGAAATCCAAAACAAATAAAAGAAATTCAAACAACAAAGCTCAGGTGCTAAGGGCAGGCTGGGGTGGGGTAAAGATCATAGATTTGAGCCATGATGATCCCTCCATCCAAAAATATAAATAAATTAAAGTGCATTTCAAGATTTTCTAAAAGCATCATCAGGTTACTAACTCCAAACAGCAAACCTTAGGATAATGCACCCCAAAATTTCTAAGCTTATAGTTGAAACATAACCAAATCCTAATTTTTGAAGTCCATACTGCAAACAAACACTAAAAGTCAGGAAATTGGCATTAGTATTTTGATATTTTAGAAGATTTGCCGTCAAAGGCATAAGTTAAAAAGAATAAAAAAACAGCCTATATCTCATATAATTATTTAGTTGAAGCAAAATGTTTATTAAACTTAACCTTTTGGCTGGAGATAAGAATAGAACGGAGAGCTCCTACAGGATCAGTCTTTGAAGGTGAGCAAAGAGAGAGAGAGTTTGAAAGTAAAGTAAAACAATACTGCTCTAGCTGCACATTGGATAAAAGTACAGGAACCCAGTACTCGAGAAATCTAGATGATTCTGGTTTGCATTCATAAGCAACATGCTTCACCAGCCTCTCCTTCAAAGTACCAATATTTTCACTTGAATTCATTTGCAAGTTGTTACTACCATTTGAATCGCCTTGAGAATCAAGCAGAGAAAGAATATTAAGGTACTCAGACATATTATCCTGCAGAAACCAGCTAGCATACATAAATCAACCTGCAGGAAACAATAACAGCAAGCAAAACGTAGAAATGCCAAACCTTCAGTTGACTCCTGATGACTAGAAGCCTCTTACTAACAGATAACATTTTAATCTGCTCAAAACATGAAGCAACTTTTGGACATTGGCACTCATCTACAATTATTGCCTCCCATCCTATGCAATCAAGCACATTCAAGTCCTGCAGAACCACATTAATATTAACAGGCAAACCCATGCCAGGTGAATAAAAATGTGGCAACAGATTATTTTTACCTCAATTGAGAATAGGAAAAGTAAAATTCAAGCAAACTCACTACACTAATAACAATAACGATACAGTATTACATCCTAATTACTCTGAAGCCTGAACACAAATTGACAAAAACAAGACTCACAGAAGTACAAACTCTCAAACAAAACAAGGATACAGTGTTTGATCCTTGCACAACTCGCCAAACTTAAAAACAGACAACTTTCAGAACTTAATTTATCACAGAAGCTGCATATATACCTCACTGATAACTTCAGGAGACGTTATAAGTACTTGAAACATTATACAACCTCCTTCATAAAACTCCTGTTCCTAATACTATTCCGAATTTCTTTGTTGCCACAGTAGACCACAACATCAGCAGATGGTGCTAAATGCAAGAACTCCTCATCCCATGAATATAGTGAAGTGGAAGTTGAGATGATGAGAAAAGGCCTAGAGATGTCAGATGAAAAAGAAAGAATGGAAGATATAACATTCGGAATCCTTTCCTGCAAAAAATAGGGACAATTCAGAACCACAGCACATGAAACTAGGAATTTTACTACCATCATGGAATGGTAACAAAGTGATCATTAGTATGAAGTCTGAGCAACCATTAATATATGATATTTGATGTTTATCTTTCAAAACCAATAAATTAATATTCTGAAGATATGAGTTAATTGACATTCTAAGAATCATGCATAGAGGAGAAGTCTACCTAAATTTATGTAGTTTACAGTTAGATAGCATACAAAGTTCTTAAAATGAACCACGATAATATGATGAAATGCACACGTATGAAGATATATACATATATATATATATATTTACAGTGTATAGCAGTGTTGTCAAGACATGCGCCTGCACCTTGCGCCTTAGAGTTTTACAACAAAAGCACCTAGGTGCATTTAATCAGATGCACGGCTGATGCACCTGGGCATGCTTTTTTATAAGGCAATAAAAGTAAAAAAAGCCCACCTGATTGAAGTTCTCTTTAATTTTAACTTTTTTCATCAGATGTACCGTTACCAATAAGAAAAGGGCTAGTATCAAACTCTCTACTTTTCAATATTTGACCATTCAACAACAAACATGAGACCTTAAGGAAATCATGCACAATGGCCAACTAAAAAAATTGCAAGTTTTGTAGATAACTTGGACCACTCTTTAGAGTTAATTATCATAATTATATGTCTTAAGCTTATTTTATAAAACACACACACACACACACACAAATATGTATATTGCGCCTTACTTCACTCAGGCGATTGCCTTTTTTGAGCGTTGCACCTGAGGCCACATAAGGGCTCTAGGGCCTAGAGTGCGCCTTGCGCCCTTGACAACACTGGTGTATAGTATATAATATGAATCTTCTGTGTATTAAATATTTTTATAAGTTCTGATACTTGTGTGGGTGCATCCAGCAGGTGAGATTTCGCACTGGCAAAAACAAAAAAAAAAAGAAAAACTATTATAACGTATCAAAATATGAAACAGCAACCCAATGACTGCACATGCATTTGCATATCTGAATTCATATATGTACTCGTGCATTCATAAGGTGCATTCTTCACATTTATGCTATGTCAGACATTAATGAGTGTACATGTGCAAGCACAACATTTTTACACCATCTTATCAAGGCACAAACAAGATTTCAAGCAACAAATTGATGAGACCAAGTAAACATTTTGATCAGATCATTTTGAGATGCACTACAAACCCAACAACAACATATTTGATTAAGCACACCTGGTCATCAAAAATGATAGCATTCTGGCCCCTACGCCAATAGTTGCATATTTTGTTAACAGCATCAAGATTAACATCCAGTCCAGATAACACCCCAGCTGGTAATTCAGAAAATTTTTGGGATGCAACTACTCTATCCTGTTCATGTTCCGAGTTGGTTAGAAACAAGCCATTTAAATAAAAAAGAGAATGTAAAGTGCAACATGTTTTTAGGAGCATTTTATACCTGTAATGTTAATTCATGATAATAGTAGCAGAACGAGTAAATGAAACCTAAATTAAATCATGCCAACCAAAAATTTCCACATAATTCATATAGCTCGTAATGGTCCAACATAATGATGTTGGAAATACACATATTATGATGACATCACATCTAATTGCAGCAGCTTTTACAAATTACAAGTTCAAATAACAAAAAGTATATAGAACTTGAATGTCACAAATTCATTGCTTAGGTTGGGAATTGGTTTATAAGGAGGGAGGGGACTGTCTCCCTTGTGTTGCCTGAGAAGTGAGACCCAAACGGCCTCCCTACATACCCAAGAAAAAAAAAACAAGTTATGTGTATCCTAGGTTATTTGTTCAATAGTTCAAGCATCAAAGTAGCTACTAAACAGGTTATAATGAAGTTTCAAGGACAGATATGCATCTTCACAACAAAATAACAGCTTAATAAGTAGGAACAACTCCTGCTAGAATATAAAATATTTGACAGTTTTCCTAAGGCACCTTATCAAATTTAGAAGCTCTTTTAGCCTTCAAGCAACGGGTTTCATAAGCTCGTACAAGGCTCTGACCTTCTGGACAACTGAAAAAGGAAGCACTATCCAACTCCCATGAAGCATGCTCATAACCAAGACCACGCCATTTCACAAGCCATTCGACATGACAATTTAACTTATCAACATCATGCCCTTTATTATAATGTTCATCACACTCCTCGGAAGTCATCAACAATCTTTTCTGTAGCACGGATGTGGCACCACCCAGTGTTGCTTCCAAACAGCAGCCTGAACAACATAGCATATCTGAATGACTAAATGCATCTCAAGTAACATATTATGTAGCGGTCCTCAACAGAAGGAATATGACTGGTTGGAAATAATTGTATTCAACAACTGTGAACCTGGTTTCTTTTCTTATATTTTGCAACAAGTAATGGAGCTTCAAGCAACACTTCATTTTCTGGTACCCAGCGATTATGAACATGGGCAAGACCTTTATATTGCACAAAATATTGCTTCTTTCTTCGCAATCCTATAATCCAATACCAAATACACGGAAATTATTATCAGCAACTATTCATTAAACCTACCTGTTAGTTTTACAAAGTATAGCAATAATCAAACAAAATAAATATAGAGTAGCATTGCTAAAAACTTCAGCAATATAATTCACCACAACTGTCAGCAAACAACTGAGTAATAATTTATAGAAATATGTTATTAAAGAAAAACACATCTATGGAAATAAGCAGATTGTTAACTGAGCCCATACCATCCTCTTCTCTAGAATCCCATATTGCTTCTATTCCCTCTGAAACTGAATGAACCCCTGATTCTAATTTTTTCCTCGCACATACAAGACAGTACCAAAGTCCAAGAGGAAACTCGTCAAGGGGAGGTTCTAGACACAAAAGATGGTAGCTGCTTTGGCATCCTTTTCCATGACAGCATCTAAAACAGGATGGCTGAGTGTAAGATAACAAAATACACCCCAAATTTACTCACAAAGTAGCGATCCAACAGAACTAAAAATATATTAGGCACACAAAAAAGCAATGAATTTAATGCGAAGAAAAAAAGCAGCATGCATGACCCACTGAAGACACGTCAAGGGACTTAATTCTCCAATGTCTCTTATCTAATTGCCTGAAGTTTCTTTTAAACATAAAGTCAGTTACGAACAAATTAAATTAACATTACAAAATTCTCTATATCAGGGTTGGACATAAAGCTAGATCAAAAAGGACAACCAGATTTATAAGCATAGAATGAATCCAAATATCCTACAAATCAAAGAATCTAATTCAGAACAAAACTACCCCCTATGCCAATGATTTCTCATTAACTCCACATATTCACCTATCAACTGTATAAAATTACAATATAGATAAACCAAAAAAATGGGTTACACACAATAGCTCTCCATCAAGTTGGCAGACGATGCAAGTATTTTGATCACTGCTTGTTTGAAGATCAGTGGAGGAGATATGTTGTTGCATACAGTTACAGGGCTTTTCAACATGTCTCGTGCTAATGCCAACATCAAGCTTCCCTCTAACCTAATGCAACACAGCAAGACAATGGAAACATTTATCACAAGGTCAATGACATATAAAATATAAGCATTTAATATAAGTAAAAAAACAGAGAAACATAGAAACATTTAGAAAGAAAATTCATGAGACTAGATCCTTATTCCTTTCACACAAAGAGACTAAGAAGAGAAGGAGAGAGAGAGAAGGGGGGAGAGAAAATGAACCAAAAAGTTTTACACTAAAGCTACCTAAATTGATCATTTGTTATGAAAATTAATAATCAACCAAGACATCTATGGATGGTTTCTTTGACTTCAGTTATTGGGCGTCCACCTTTACCAAGACAGCTGTGGCAAAGAGAAGGCAACAAAATTCCAATTAACACAACCAAGATAATAATTCTTTCGCCATATTCTTCAAAGCAAATGCAAGACAATTCCAATTAATACAACCAACATAATACTTCTTTTTGCCATATTCTTCCAAGCCAAGGCAAGAAAATTCCAATTAATACAAACAGGATAATACTTCTTTTCGCCATATTCTTTCTTTGCTTTATACTTAGTACTGGCTTCTAAAGTAAAATGCTAAGCCTACTTGGTTCCCAAGGCACAAGCCAGGTTGTAAAAACTGGACTGGACCAGCTGGTTCAACCGGGAAGCATCTGGTCCAGCAGTTCAAAGCCATGGGTGGAACTGGATTTCTTTAGAACTGGATAAAACCGGTAAAAAACCGGGAACCGGAAACTGAAAAAACCAGTAGAACCGGTTTAATGTATTAAACCAAAATAAAACTAAATTCAACCCAATTATAACCCAACAACAAAGCCCAAATCAAACCCATTTAACTTAAAAATTAAACCTAAACCCAAAGGAAAAAAAAAACCATCAGCATTTACCCTAACTCCCCCCCTCCCCCACCATCTCCAAAGCTGCAGCCAGCTCCCTCTATACCTGTATCTGCAAGCTGTCTCAGTCCAGCCTTCTATAAAAAATTTTAAAACAAAATTCAAACAAGATACTTGGATGCAGCCAGTCCAGCCACACACTCAATAGCTTTAGATAGAGACAACCTGCAGATACTCGAATGCTTTGAAATTCAAAGCAGTTACTCGCAACCAAGCATAACCAAAATAGATAGAGACAACTCGTAACTAGCTTCCTTAGTCATGCTTCAACTCATAGTAGTCTCAGGAACTAGATCCAGATTTGGATTTCTGTTGGCATGCTTAACAATATTTGTAACAGTTCAGCTGGTGGTTGAACAGGTTGAACTGGAAACCGGTGATTCAACCGGTTCAACCACCGGTAAAGTTTTTCAACCTTGGGCACAACAACATCCTTCAGCCATAAATACAAATATATGTATTTGTATGTATTCAAAAGAAATGTGAAACTGGATATTCAAAAGACAAGAAAAATTGGAGAAGAAAAACAACCTTGTTACCAGAGGATCCAAATAACTGGTTTAACTTTGTATTACAAGAACAAATCTCCTGCTTTGTTGAATGGCAACCAGCCCTGGGAAAGAGGAAGATATATTTTTCTTTCAAAGAAGAATCATAATATAGATTATTTGTCAAACATTCAGCTTATGAAGGTATAGGTAAAGTTTCGGAAAGACAAGCTAAAATTGCTAGAAAAAAGGCTGCAGCATTACTATGAATTCTTTCACTTAACCACAGGCAGCATTGAAAGA
>JBBYHO010061659.1:12702-48420 GCA_038382025.1 Adansonia gregorii
ATAATACATAAAATTATTACAATTATATAAATATATTACAAGTTACATAAATTTTTGTGATTCAAAAAAAGAGACAAAATTATAAATAAATATTATAGTTACATAAATTATATCATCAATTATATAAATTATTATGATTGATAATATAAGTTGGTGTGACATCTTTTTATTATAATTACACATATACATTATTTATTTATGTGAATTACGATAAAATATAATAAAAGTTATAATACATAAATTTATTAAATTTATATAAAACTTTTCTAAGTTTCAAAAATATATTATTAATAGATAACAGAAAGTAGCATTACCAAAAGTATTATAGTTACATAAATTATATTATCTAATTATATATATTTATCATCATAAGTAATAAAAATAAGTATTATATATGTTTCTTATAATTACATATATACATTAAATATTACATAAATTATGATAAAAGATAATAAAAGTTGTAAAACATAAATTTTTTACATTTACAAGAAAATTTTTTAAGTTGCACAAATATATTACCACTAGGTAGTAGAAACTAGTATTATATAAAATACAAAAGTTACATAATTATATTATTTATTACATAAGTTTATTATCATATATAATAAAAATATATACTACACATTTTTATTATAATTATACATACACATTATAATTTACATGCATAATTAAGGTGCAAATAATATTTGCTTCTAATATTTGTTATGGGTAATATATGTGTAAAAAAACTTTGAAGATAATGTTTGTATGTGACAAATTACGCATAAACATTACCAGATAACATACACATATTATAGATTTGTATAAAACATTATAATAAATGTAATGTATCTATGTAAAATATTATTTCAAGAAAATTAAATATAATTTATTCAAAATAATTTTTGATTTTTTGTTAAATATATTATATATGTAGGAAATTAATCTTCCAGTAATTTTTGAAGTTTTAAAAAAATATTTTTATCTTATTAATATATTTTAATATTAGTAGTAAATATGTTATATTAATAAAAAATTAATACCGTAATGTTTTTTATGTAAAATTATAATGTTGTACGTAATAAGATGATTTTTATATGCAACAAATTCTATATAAACATTACCTTCAAAGATTTTTTACACAAATACATTATATATAACACAAATTAAATATAAACATCATATAATTATAATATTTATGTGTAATTGTAGAAGGAGAAAATTTTCAACCAATCACAAACTGTTACATGTAAATTGATATTTCTTTTAATTAAGAAATTATCAATTAAATTCTACATCACCATGTGCAATGAATGACATCATAAATAGATATTTATCTTTAATTAAAATTAATTAAGAGTTTTATGTTTGATTAAATTAAAATAAATTTAAAGTTAAATAAAAGAGTTTTATCTCTAATTAAATTCAAATTAATTTACAGACAAATAAAAGAGTTTTATCTCTAATTAAATTAAATTAATTAAGAGATAATTCATCAAGAAAAAATTATTAAAGAAGTTATATTCTTTAAGAACTCTTTTCTACTTGGCTTATTGGCACTATAAAAAGGGGTCTCCACCAAAGCCATTGAACATAATTTATAAGCCTGAAGAAAATAAGAAGATTTTGAAGATTCAAGTTCTCTCGAAGTCACAAGAAGTTTCTTTCAAGAAAGTAAAAAGCAAGGCTCTCGTTCTTTAAGAAGCTGCTCTCCAATCCTGTTCTGGTAACAGAAAGAAGTTAAATTCTGTTTGTTAAGATTAAGTCTAGAAGACTTTTGAAGCAGACCTCAGCAATTCAAGATTAAGTCTAAAAGACCTTTGGATCGAAGTTTTTATTGAAAAAAAGAATCAAAGGATTTCTTTATTTTAAAGAACATCTAGAGATTGCAACTCAAGTCTGATCAATAAATTTGATTTATTTGTCTCCAAATTTTCTTGGTCATATTTTCGACACGAAATATGTGTGTACAAATTCTAGCATGCCTAGTGGGATGATCTCTGCCTTTCATCTCTTTTTTTTCAAAATTCAAGTTATCAAGTTGCAATGGCTCTCGAGAAAAACCTTATCAACAAAACCTGCTTGTGCTGATCCTATAGTCTACAGCACTTCATCAGCCAGCATTGATGTCACTACTCATCCCTATGACTCTAGGGCAAAGACTAAATCTCTTTCTAAGCTTTATGATCAAACTTCCTTAGTGCTAAATTCAAGACTTCTTCAAGTTAAGACTTAGAAGAAGTTCCTATGAACAACTTGATTCTGGATCAAGTCTAACTCATCAAAAATCATCCAAGAAGCAAGATATCTATTCAGGCAGTAGTTCCAAACCATAACCTCCTCTAAAATCAAGCTTTAGAGTAATGAATGTCAAGACAACTGGTATCACATCACTTGAAGAGCAAGTTATAATTTTGGCAAATCTGTCAAAACTCTTGCAGTAAGTGTAAGAGAAAAAGATGAACAGATCACCTTCTTAATAGATAGGATGGCTACTTTCATTGGAAAAAAATCAATGGCCTTAGGCGAAAATAGTCAATCAAATCCTCAAAATAATGTTAAGAACTCCAACACTAAAGATGTTATGGAGTCAGAGCAAAAGATTAGTGTAGTGGTAACAACAAGTCAACTCAAAGATCTTATCAAAGAAGCTATCAAGGATCAAGTTGATAATGTCACTCAAACTTTATACACATATGCAAAGCCATATTCTCCAAAGATTGATCATTTAATGATGCCTAAAAATTACCAACCTTCAAAGTTTCAGCAGTTCGATAGAAAAGAAAATCCACGCCAACATGTTGCGCATTGCGTGGAGACTTGTAATAATGCTAGAACCTATAAAGATCTTATGGTAAAATAATTCACTCGATCCTTGAAGGGTAATGCTTTTGATTGGTATACCGATCTTAAGCCTGGAATGATTGATAGTTGGGAATAACTTGAGCGAGAATTTCTCAATCAGTTTTGCAGCATTCGTCGCATCATCAGCATGATCTAACTTACTAGCTCGCGCCAATGGAAGGATGAACCAATGATTGATTACATCCAGAGGTGGAGGAATTTAAGCTTTAACTGCAAAGAAAGATTGTTTGAGTCTTCTGCACTTGACATGTGTATACAGGGCATGAATTGAGGCTTACGTTACATTCTTCAAGGCATCAAACCTAAGACCTTTGAAAAGTTAGCTACTCATGCTTGTGATATGGACTTAAGTATGTCATCTTCTGAAAATCAATAGCCTCTTATGCAAAAACTGAAAAAGAGCAAAAAAAAAAAAGCAAAACACCCAAAAAGGGGGCAAAACCTTTGCTAATAAAAGAGAAAGCAAACAACGCATGGCTATGGATACCAAGCCTCTTAAGATCTCTCCTAAGTCAAAACAAGCCTAAGAAGCAAAATCTACATCTACCAAAAACAAAGGCAAAGCTAAAGTTACCTTGAAGGAAAGGTAAAAAAAAGTACCCGTTCCCTGATTCTGATATTGCTAGTATATTAGAAGAACTTTTGAAGACCAAGCTGATTCAATTGCTAGAGATAAAATGGCCTGAAAAAGCTAATAAAGTGGATGATCCAAAGTATTGCAAATATCATCATTAGTTAGCCACCCAGTAGAAAAATATTTCATCTTGAAAGATAAAATCATGGCACTTTATGAAAAAGGAAAGATTGAATTTGAAAAAGAAATAGTGTCAACAAACATGACCTCAATCACTATGGTGCCTTATTTTTCAAATAGAACTATAAACTTTCACTTTTTTGATCCCATCAAACTTCCTTCAAACACAAGTAAAATAATGGATCTCCAAGCGAATGTGGGCAACTATCTGCTGAAAAAAAACAAATACGAATGATGATGGTTGGACCTTAGACATGCATCAAAGAAATAGAAAGCAAAATCTTCCAAAGCCTGTGAAGGTCCCCACAAGTGCTAAGATGATCGGATGGCAATGTAAAGCTCCAAAGCCAAAAATGCCCCAGATAAAAATAGGTTCATCTAAGAATAAAAATTTAACTTGAAAAAGGTCATGAAGATCGATCACTTTAAATGAATAGTGCCAATCCAATTCAAAAATGAAGATTTGCTCTCTATGACTTGTTACAATATTGATGGTGATGAAAAATTCGAAGATGAAGACAATATAGATATAATCGCGATTAGAGCTAGAGATCATTCTTTGGCTCTAGCATTAGCTTCATTGATAAAGATCTACTACTAGGATCCACTTCTCATAATCGACCATTGTTTGTCGTGGGATTTGTTTGTGAACAAAAGATCAACAGGATTTTAGTGGATGATGGATTTGCAGTCAATATACTCCTTTTAAAAACAATGAAAAAAATGAGAGTTCCTTTAGATGAAATGATGCAAAGTCGTCTAATGATTCAGGGCTTCAACCAAGGGGGCAAAGAGTTCTTAGAAAGCTTAAACTTTAACTGTCATTAGAGATATGGAGTTTTATCCAGTCTTTCCTGTGATTGATGCCAAACAACATACAATATGTTACTAAGACGACTGTGGATACATCAAAATGGTCTCATTTCCTCCACTTTTCATTAATGCTTCAAGTGCTACAAAAATGGTTAAGATAATTGTTACTGATGCTAAACCATTTACCTTGACTGAGGCTCATTTTGCAGATGCTAAGTTTTATGTGAAGCGTTATTTCATTGAAGAAATAATAATTGCTCCTGTGAAAGAATTGAAACAAAAGGAAAAAAATTTCACTTCTTCCACCATCGAAAATAAAATCAGTCAAGGTTTAAAGAATTTGACTCTTCCCCTCACTAACTTGGAAGAATCAATAATTCTTAAACCTTCTTTGATTGAACAATCATTATTCGAACATCAAGATCTTCCTTCCCTTCGAGCTAGAAGTTTTGACCCTAATGCCTAGACTACTTATCAAAGCTAGATATAAGCAAGAAAATGTTGTTAAGTTGATAGAAGAACCTAGCAATGTAGAGTCATAAAATCCAATCAAGGTTTCTCAAGTCTGGCAAAAAAAGACTGATCATGTTAAAACGTCCAAACAAAGACTTGGATTTTCTTCGTTACAATTAAAGATTCGTAAAGAAACTTCAAGTTTTATAAATGCAAAGAAAATTCCTAAGGGGTAAAAAGATTTAATAGAGCCACGAGACCTTCAGTGTTTAGTCATTTAGGAACACATTCAACGCAGGTCTCAGTGTTTGACCGTTTGAGCATTCAAATTAACTCGAAGGTCAATGTTTAAGCAGATGGGGCCAAAAGTTAATAAAGCTTCTACAAGTGAGCCGATACCCATTCATACAAGGCTAAAAAGTTCAAACCCTAAAAAAAATAACCAAAATTAAAAAAAATCTCAACTTTTAATGAAGCGAGGGATTTTTATAGTAAAATTTCTTTTCAAATGAAAAGGCAAAGTGAGTGGGTTACTGGTGAAGTTGGAGGCTAAAAGCATACAGTGGTAATAACCAAGCAGGATGTATTTTCAGAGGAAAAAAAGTTTGAAGAAATTGAAATAGTCGCTTCGTATCATGTATCTATAAAGGAAGCAGATGAAAAACCACAGGAAGAAGATGCTCAAGAAGCCCCTTCATCATTTGAAGAAGGAAATTAGGCTACCATTAATGAGCTAAAAGAGGTTAATATTGGTACTTGTGAATATCCACGTCCAATTTTTGTCTATGCTTGTTTATCTTCAGAAGAAGAGAAAGCTTATCTTGATCTTTTGATTGAGTACAGAGACGTCTTTGGTTAGACCTACAAGGAAATTCTAGGACTTAATCCAAAAATAGTTGTGCATCATCTGGGTGTCAAAAAGACTGTTAGACCTATCAAATAAGCTCAACGACGTTTTCATCTTGATTTAATTCGTCAAATTGAAGCTGAAATGAATAAGCTTATTAAAGCTAGCTTCATTAGAGAAGTCAAATACCCTACTTGGATATCAAACATCACCCCAATAAGAAAAAAGAATGATCAACTTTAAATTTGTATGGATTTTTTGGATTTAAATAATGCTTATCCAAAAGATGATTTCCCCTTCTTCTAACTGAGATAATGGTGGATGCTATAACTAGTTATGAGGCTTTATCTTTTATGGATGGGTTATCTGGTTATAATTAGATTTGCATGGCTTCAAAGGATAAATAACTTACTACTTTTTGAACTCTAAAAGAGATATATTGTTATAAAGTTATGACTTTTGGGTTAAAAAATACTAGGGCTACATATCAAAGACCAATGTAAAAAATCTTTGATAATATGCTTCACAAAAACATCAAGTGCTATGTGGATAACTTGGTTGTGAAGTTGAAAAAAAGGGCTAATCATCTCACTAATCTTCGCTAAGTGTTTAAAAAATTATGCAGGTACCAATTAAAAATGAATCCACTAAAGTGCACTTTTGGCATGTTTTCAGGCAAGTTTCTAGGGTTCATTATGCGACATCATGGAATTGAAATTGATCGGTCAAAGATAGATGCAATCAAGAAAATGCTAGAACCACGTAATCTCTATGAGCTTAAAAGTTTGCAAGGAAGATTATCATATATTCGACACTTCATATCAAACTTGGTAGGGCGATGTCAACTATTCAATCAGCTAATGAAGAAAGATGTTCCTTTTTTTTGGGATGAAGCTTGTAGTAATGATTTCAAAAATATTACAACTTATTTGTTGCGACCGCCTATTTTAAAAATACCCATACGGAGAAAACCTTTGATCTTTATTGCTACACAAGAACATTCTTTAGAAGCATTAGTGGCTCAAAAAAATGATGAAGGAAAAAAATGCACATCTACTATCTCAGTAGATCTCTTAATGGTGCTGAGTTAAATTATTCTCTTATTGAAAAGCCTTGTTTGGCATTAATGTTCGATGTTAAAAAGTTGAGACATTATTTGCAAGCTCATACTATCCATTTGATATCTCGAGTAAATCCTCTTAAGTATCTCATGTCTAAGGCTGTACTTAGTGGAAGATTGGCCAAATGGGTTCTTTTGCTACAAAAGTTTGATACATTTATGTTCCACAAAAGGCTGTTAAGGGACAAGCATTGGTTGATTTTCTAGCAAACCATCATATTCCAAATGATTGAGAATTCTCTGATGATCTTCCTGATGAGGATTTTTTTTATCGAAATTCCTAAGCCATGGAAGTTGTTCTTTGATAGAGTTGCACAGCAAGATGGATCTGGAGTGGGTATTGTCTTTGTCACTCTAGAAGATGATGTACTGCCTTATGCATTCACTCTCATTGAAAATTATTCCAACAATGTAGTAGAATATCAAGCTTTGATCATTGGATTGAAGATAGTAATTGATATGAAATTCACCCCATTTAAAGTGTATGGAGATTCCAAATTGGTCGTCAACCAACTTGTTTCACTTTATGAAATGAAAAAACTAGAGCTTTTACCATATGTCAACTATGCCAAGAAACTTTTAGAATGGTTTGACAAAGTGAACTTAGAACACATGCCAAGAAAAAAATAGACAACTAATTATCTGGCCAGTTTGGCATCATCTCTGGTATTATCAAGTGTCGACGTAAAGGTTCCTTTGTGTAAATGATGGGTCTTGCCATCAATTACTATCTCTGAAAAAGAAGATATCAAACCCAACATTGTTTCAGTTTGTGAAATTGAGAAAGAAGATTAGAGGCAACCGTTGATTGATTATCTAGAGTATGGTAAATTACCTAGTGATCTAAATCGTAAAACATAAATAAAATGTCGAGCTCCTCGATTTATTTACTTTAAGGGTGCACTTTATCATTGTTCTTTTGATGGAGTCTTTCTTCGATGTTTAGGAGAAGATGAAGCATCCAAAGCTCTACAAGAAGCCCATTCCGAAATTTATGGTACACATCAATCTAAAGATAAGTTGCACTTTCAAATTAAAAGGATGGGATACTATTGGCCTACAATCATAAAAAACAGCATGGACTACGCCAAGAAGTGTCAAGCTTGTCAATTTCATGCTAACTTCATCCATCAACCTGATAAGCAATTACATCCAACAATCACATATTGGCCATTTGATGGTTGGGGACTTAACTTGGTAGGACTACTACCTATGAGTTCAATGGGTCATATGTAAATACTTGCAACTATAAGTTATTTTTCAAAGTGGGCCAAAGCAAAACCTTATAAAAAAGTAAAGAAAAAAACTGTTGCAACTTTTATTCGCACTAATATCATTTATCGGTATGGCATTCAACGATATATAATAACTAATAATGGGAAGCAGTTTAATATAAGCAAATTATATGCACAGTTTGACTTCAAGCAATATCATTCTTCAATGTGCCATACTCTAGCAAATGGATTGGCAAAAGCTTTTAACAAGACTTTATGCAATCTTCTCAAAAAAATTATTAATCATTCAAAGAAAGACTCACATGAAAGGATGAGAGAAGCTTTATGGGCTTATCATACTACATATCACACACCAATTTAAGCTATTCCATATTCGCTTATTTATGGTGTAAAAGCTATTCTACCACTTGAGCAACAAATTCCATCATTAAGGATTGCAATTCAAGCAGGTCTTGCTGATGAAGATAATGTGCATCTATGCTTGGAGGAATTAGAAGCCTTGGATAAGAAAAAGTTAGAAGCGCAACAACGCTTGGAGTGCTATCAAGCTTAATTGTCCAAAGCTTTTAACAAAAAAGTTAAGCCACTGTAATTTCAAGCTGGAGACTTAGTTCTTGCTGTGAGAAAACCCATAAATACCATATATTGCATGGGTAACAAGTTTCTTTCAAAATAGGACGGACCATATGTTGTTCAAGAAGTCTATACCCACGGTGCATACAAGATTGTTGATCAAGATGGTGTCAATGTTGGAACAATTAATGGCAAGTTTTTAAAGCAGTACTATGCTTAAAACATGATGCTCCTAAGCACGAGCTTAAACTGCACATTCAATAAAAAAAGAGAAAATGCTCGCTAAGTTGAAAATCTTTTTTGGGACAACTTAGGAAAAAGTTAAAGCACAAAAAAATAAACATATGAACTACATTATGACTTAATCCTTTAAAGGTACGTAGGCAGCTTGGTTTTATTGCCAAGTTTAGTCAACAACAACAAAAAAATAATAATAATTTTCTAGTTGGTTTATACAGACATAATATTAGTTCGTCGGGAAAGAAAGGTGATCCATTTGAATGTCTTCATCTTCCTTGAAAAGAATGACAAGAAAATCTTGGTTATTTTTGAAATATAATATGATGACTCTACAAAAGAATAAAAGTTTGAAGAATCAATTACAAAGTCCAACTGCCAAGTATCTTCCATGGTAATGTGAATATATATACATGGATATTACTGTGAGCAACAATGTCTCTTTGTTATTTGCTAACCAAAAAGCAAAGCATACAAATTCTTCAATAGGTATATCTCGAATGCATCATATTTGGTTCATGATCTTGTTTGTGTTTCATAACCCAACATAGAGGAATGAAAATAAATGTGTAACTTCATTTGGTTTCATGTTCACTTAGAGCTTATTCATCCTTGGAATCAAGCCGACTTCAAGAATAATAGATCAGATGATCATATTATAGAAAAAGATACCTACACCCCACGATTAGTGATTGAGAATGCAAAGCCATATTGCGATAAGAAAAAAATTACAACAAGAACTATTTGAAGGTAGTGGTTCCTTATTAATGTATAATGATGCATAGATTGCATCATTAATTGTCATCCTTGTCTTGTTCATAAATGTATAATGATACATAAACATCATGTATGATAGCTGTCATACTTGTTTTGATCATGAAGGTCTAATGATGTCAACATCATCACATATGTCGGCGGCCTTCCTTGTTCTGAGGAATGCTAAACTTGATCAAATTTATGGTTTTCACATAAAGATCAAACTCAAACGTTTCAAGCTTGATCGGATTTATGGTCTTGAATAAAGATTATTATGGACATCTTACCTATATACATCTTGCAAAGAAAATAAATAAATAAAAAAAGTTTAAGTTGATTTATATTTACCAGATATGAGATTATTGGTAAAAAGACGTAATCCTTTTTCAATGTCTTCATCTTGCTTGGAAAGCATGGCAACATAGTCCTTGAAATACACAAGGATGACCGTACAAGAAAAAAATGTCATAATAAATAGAGAATAAAAAAAATTCTTTATTTATCCTAAAAAAACTTGAAAGATAATTGGCGCATGGTTCTTGATGCAATTAATGCAAATATGCATGAGATATATATATATATATATAATGCATGATTTAGAATTTGGTAGACAAGTGGCATAACATGCATGCTAGGTGTCTTGGTGTTTAGTGATCAAACATGTAATTCACGGATGCTTTCATGATCAAACATATGTAGTCATGCTTAACTACTTGCTTGGTTGTTATCTTCACTTCAATTTCTCTCGCACGTTACCAATTGAGTATTTACGATGATTTCTGAAGAATTGGCTGCACGAAGAGATGATAATATTACAAGATTTAAAAAGAGAGAGAAAAAGAAAGAGCGAGATAGAGAATTAAACTAATAGAGGCATAATGAATTTTTACCTCAGCTTTTAAAGACATCTTGATTTAGAATTGATGAGAAAATTAGGTAGAGAAGTGTTGCTTTTATAGAGAAAATAAGCCAATTCCATTTAGACTAGGATTGGCATTAAAAAATAAAAAAATAAAATTTGAAGAAGAGACAGATTCTGTCTAGAATCTCTAGTTTGAAAATCCCAGTTGAATTTGGAATAGGCCTTGGATTAAAGTTGGTTAGAATCTGTCTTGGGATGGATACATGAAGAGACAGATTCTAATGAAAAGACACTTGAATTTGAAGACCAATTCCTAGTTAAATTATATATTAATGCCAAGAAGATTTATGGTGATCTATTTGGGCAAAGAGTTAAAATCGAAACATGCGGTCATTGTGGAAGCACCATTTGAGAAGGCTCTTGATGCATGGCTATGACGCCATCAAGAAAAATATATATATATTAAGTCAAAATTAAATTTCTCACTTATCATATATAAAGATCATTTGGGAATAAATTGAAACTTACAAATATTTTAAGACCAGTACAAAGGTGCAAATAAATGTTGGTCTCAAATTAAATTTCAAGACTTGTTCACTTACTACACTCAAAAAAAAAAAAATCATGTACGTAACCAAGTCTTGATGAGGCATTTGTACAAGGAGAAGAATTTTGACCAATCATAAATTACCACGTGTAAATTGATAGTTCTTTTAATTAAGAAATTATCAATTAAATTCTGCATCACCATGTGCAATTGAAGACATCATAAATAGATATTTATCTTTAATTAAAATTAATTAAGAGTTTATCTTTGATTAAATTAAAATTAATTTAAAGATAAATAAAATATTTTTATCTCTAATTAAATTCAAATTAATTTAGAGGTAAATAAAAGAGTTTTATCTCTAATTAAATTAAATTAATTAAGAGATAATTTATCAAGATAAATTTATTAAAAAAGCATATTCTTTAATAACTTTTTTCTACTAGGCTCATTGACACTATAAAAAGGGGCCTCCACCAAAGCTATTGAACATAATTTATAAGTCTGAAGAGAAGAAGACTTTGAAGATTCAAGTTTTCTCAAAGTCTCAAGACATTTCTCTCACGAACGCGAAGAACACGGCTCTCGTTCTTCAAGAAACTGCTCTCTGATCCTATTCTGGCAATAGAGAGGAGTTAAATTTTGTTTATTAAGATCAAGTTTAGAAGACTCTTGAAGCGAACCTTAGTGATCAAGATCAAGTCTAGAAGACCCTTGGATCGAAGTTTTTATTGAAGAAAAAAATCAAAGGATTTCTTTATTTTAAAAAACATCTAGAGATTACAACTCAAGTCTGATAAATAAAATTGATTTATTTGTCTCCAAATTTTCTTAGTCATATTTTTGACACGAAATTTATGTGTACAGTAATATCGATAATGTTAAATTGTAATTCTTACCAACTAATAAAAAATTTAAATTTTAATGTAAGATTAAATTTTTATTAAAATAATATATTTAATACTAATACGAAAAAACTTAAAAATATAAAAATATAAAATTTTTAACATTAAAAATTATCAAAAAAAATTAATTTCATACATATATATAATATATTTAATAAAAAATCAAAAATAACTTTGAAAAAAGTTATATTTAATTTTCTTAAAAGAATTTTTTACATCAATACATTACAGTTTTAGTAATATTTTTATATAAATTATAATGTTTGTATGTAATTTGATAATATTTATATGTAATTTGTTACATACAAACATTACTTTCAAAGATTCTTTATACAAATACATTATCCATTGCACATATTATATATAAATATTACTTACACTCTAACAATTTATGTAAATTGTAACATTGATGTGTAATTCGATAATCTTTAATAGTAATTCCTTTTAACTACTAAAAGTAAAATTTTATTATAAAAATATATAAAACATTACTTAATTAAAATATTAAACTTATATATTCGTATCATATTTATACATTTTACTATGTCACAATTGTCTTTAATGTATTTTACGTTTATATAAATTTTTATACATAATAATTCCTATAAAACTGTTAAAAATTTTCTATTAATATTTATATATTTTTATAATTAAATTTTAATAAAAATATCTTTTATTAATTAAATAGTATTATGAGATAAAAATAAATAAAAATTAATTTTATAGCTTAAATAATAATAAAATTATATAACAATAAATAATATTAATTTTTAAAATACTCTAATAAAAAATTATTTAAAAATTAAAACCTTTCTAATCAGGTAACCGTTGGAAAGGTGTCAAGCTTCCTTATGTGGTGAGCGTGGGGCTCACTACACTAAAAAGCTTAGGGGAAGCTCACCTTAAGGAACTTCACCTAAAATTTTCCCAAAAAGAATAAAAAATAAAAAAGATGGTACAAAAAGCTAAAAGAATTAGTACAAAGAAAAATATCAATCAATACATATCGGTACAAATGAATACAAATTGATACAAAAAGCAAAACAATATAATATTAATATCATACTATTTTTAAAAATTAGTATATATTATCAACATCAATAAAAAATATTCACTACTTAAACAAGTAGTTAGTAGTCACACTTCAATTAGCTTTTTTTAAAAAAAAAATAAAATTAGATTAAATTAAATGATTCAAATTCTCAGACCAAATCTTCCACCCATCTTAATTGTCAAAAATAGAATTAGAAAGATCATAAATGTGAACACACGCATGGCTTGGATATTAGCCTCCGTGCACCCTCAATTAATTTTCCTTCCCATTAATGGAATTCTTGCCCTCTTAAAACAGTTTTCATCTATTCCTTATTCACGTGAAGCCAAAGGGAAGTAAAATTCCATGTCATGTAAACTAGCAATAATATTAGTTTTTTATTTTTCTTCATTTTATCATGAGGTCATTATCTCCTTCCTAAAAGACATGCCTAATGAAATGTGTAGCATACCCATTTATATACTAAAAAACCTTTTTTTTATCTGGTGTGAGATTAATGTATCCTAACTACTTGTTTAAAGCGTTTGGCATGGCACTCTCCCTACCTAATTTTTTAATGATGCCCTTGTCATGGGCTTCTGCACCATTTCTACCAACCTCGCCCCTAGGATTTTAGCATAGAGTCATAGTTGGTCCACTCTACCTACCCCACCCATTGGGGCGCTCCACATAAAATCAAATGGTCAAGGGTTAGCTTTGATACTACTATAGATAATTAGTTTAAGAAATAAAATGTACATAAACTCAAGACATCAATTTTTTTGACAAAAAAAATTTTATCTTCTCTATTTTCTTGATGGTGATCTTTGATAACAAAGCACCATATAAAATATAGTCCATAAAAGTTGTCAAACATCTAACAATTAAACTTAAAATTTTAAGATCTTAAATATATAAGTCTCGCATTTTAAAAAGCATACCTAATTGTGCAGAAGATGACGATGCCATAGTTGTGACCCTGATTCCATAAGTAAATTAGTTTAATTTGATCTCCACGAATAAATTAGTTTCTTTCCCCCAATCCACCTTTCTATTATATTTCATGGCATATAGCCACTCATTACTTTCTACAGCTTATGAAAAAGAAATCAGATCTTTAATGCTTCTATCATAAAAAATCTAACTTTTGTAGATAAACTATATGACCCAAACATCTAAGCCACAAGTAAGCAAAACTTTCCTTTAGCATATTACACTTAATTCTAACATTGATATAAACAATAAGTATAGATTGCAGAAAATCATGATCAAGTTTTAATTTATATGAACCATCAGTAAGAATACTAGAACAAAAAAATCAATATTCCTACAAAATAAAACAAGCATGTCTAAATTTAACATCAAACTAGAAATATTAATTTTTTAAAAAGAAACTAAATTTTTGGACACTAACAGTACATAAAAAGTTCATAATAGGTCTAGATGACATCTAGAGTCTAACAATAGATGATAAGTCTTTATGCCTTCAACAGAAGCCTTCATGCTTCTCCCTATGAATAAAAAAATCCTTAGTTGAGTTTGTGGTTTGGATCATAAAGAATCACTATATCATGTTGGGTACATGGGTAGTAACACTATAATCAAGCCACCAAGTATCATGAGGAACATCAATTATGTTTGATTCAAAACATTCAAAAAAACATTAAGATGATTTTTCTCAAAGCAAGCCTTACGTTTCAGGCAGTCTTTATAATGATTTCTTGCTTTCTTATAAAAGCAACACTTATCTGCCATTTGTTCATTCTTATCAGCCTAAGAATCCTTAATAGGCAGTATTAATATTAAACTTGTTGATCTTGACCCTATGTCCTTTACTAGTTTTTTAACCCCATAAGCTTAATGGATTGACTCCCTTAATTTTCAGTCTTTTTTCCTTTTAAACAAGCATATAGGCCAATTCACTAATATTCCACTTGTCCTTAATAATGTTCTAATTAATTAGAAAAAGCTTATATTCAAAGGGCAATGACTTCAAAACAAATTACATTAAGAATGAGTCATACAGCATTATCTCTAAAGAAAATTACCTTGCTATAATATTGTCTTAATAATGTATTTTTGCATGACTCTTAACCTATCAAACTTCATGGTCATGAGTTATGCCATTGGTGTACCAATAAATGACTATTTGCAAAATGAAAACATTATTCCTTAAGCCTATGGTATTACCTTGCACTTTCTAAGTGTGGAATAGAGGTCTTAATGTTGTTCACAGTAGTCATTCGAAAAAAATGTAAGGCTTAATTTGTTAGATTGTTCTATGCCTTACGATGTAACATTTTTTCTTCATTGCTTAAAATAGCAACAAAGTTATCTTTCAATAACGCTAAGTCAAGATGAAGTACACCTAAGTGAAACTTAAATTGTTTGCACTATTAAGAAAAGTTTAAACTATTAAATATGGCAATAGATGAAGCATGCGAATGAAGTGAAATAGCTTCATATAACACATAAATTTTCAAAATCAAAATTTATTTACTTTATAGATTCAAGTGTAAATAAAGTATAATATAATTCTCCTTTAGGTAGATAGTTTGCTATACTATCATTAAGCATCAATTAAACACCAATATCAACATTTATTAAGCAATTTATATTTTGAACGAAACATACATGCTATCTTTGGATATAAAATATATATGACCAAAATATTAATTTACCTCAATCATGCTTACTATTCATATAAATAATAGATTTAGCTCTGGGCAAAAATTTAAAACCTTATGACTAGTGAACTTTCATCTATCCACTTAATTTTAACTAATAGGCATGAATTCCAAAATACTCCCAAAATATATTTTCCTTTCAAATATAAGTAATAATATCATTATGCATGACTTTTATGCACAAAAACATTTTTTTACCAATTTGAACTTGCTTGAACTAACAAATATACGTAGTTTAGCCATCATCACAACATATTAATGAAATGGCAAAAATCATGAACTTAATGACACATGCATATAATACAGAAAATGATGTGAAATACATGTAACATATATAATAAGCAAAATGGCTAACATGAGGTAAACCAACAAATGTTGGAATAAAGAACTACATGATGGAAACATCCAAGCTTAATCTCAAATGCATGAAAACAAGTTTTTTTTTTTATATATATAGGAAGTTGGTTTTTTATGAAACTTTAAACGAAAACCAGCAAAAAAACAATAAAAAAATGTTTAGTGATCATAGCTCGAAGTTTGGTCATAAACTTAGTTATTACACCTTTGGCATAAACTCGTCACCTAAGCCATGGTTTAGGATTCTCCAGCCACATAAAAGAAGAAGAATATGCAAAAATAGAGCTAAACAAAATAGAGAAACCACATTGGATCAAACTTGGAAGAACTTTATTTTTTTTCTGATTTTTCTTTTTTCTCTCTTTTTTTTTTGTTTTTTTTTTGGTTCATCTACTTGAAAATCCTTATTTCCTCTGAGTTGGATGCCCCAAAGGGTTATATAACCCCCTTAGTTAATTAGTTTCCTTTCTTCACACACTCTCACCACCTTTTTAACACCTCATGCAAGTTTACTTGCAAACAAACTCTCTAGACACCTAGATGCTTTGATTAAAGGGTTGAGACTTTCCAAATAAAGCATGGCGTAAGTTTGTTCTGGTGGATAAGCTCACATGCATGCCTCTAAGATGGTAAATATCTCTAAATAGTATTATCTCAAGCCGATGCATGAAAGAGTTTTTTAACTCTAACTCAAAATGATATCCCATTGCATTTCAACAAAAGTAGGTTTAAATAGTTGGAAATAAATCAAATTACATGCCTTTTGGTTGCCAACATGATTAGGAAAGTGAATTACTAGCAAATTTAAATGAACAAACTCCCCGTGCCTATTTTTTCATATTATGTCAATAAACAGAGTCATGTATCAATACATTGCAAGTCAATGTATCAATATGAATACTTCCCAATAGTTATGATAGACCTTGTCTTGATGATTTATTGATAAATTTATGAAATGTATCAATACATCTAGGTGATTTGCATGAAAAGGTCATCTTTCAACTTTTCAAATGTTTCCACTTGCTCAATTTAGTTCTTGGGCATCCTAAACCTTCTAGTTGAGTCACTGAGTGTTAAAATTTGACTGGGGAAAAAGAGGGCATTTTTATCATAATTCTCGAATTAGGCATAGTTGACTCAAGAAAGGCCTGTACAGAATCAAATGGCTATAATTGTCAATCATTCTAAAAATTAAACTTAAAATTTTAAGATTTTGAACACAAAAGTCTCATATATTAGAAAATATACTTGATCGTGCAGAAGATAAAGATGCCATGGTTGAAAGCTGTGATAGCCACAAGTAAATCAATTTAATTTAATGTCCACAAGTAAATTGGTTTATTTCCTTTGATTCGCCTTTCTATTACCCCAGATTTTTTATGAAAACTGAATATGTGTGAGAAAGTAACCCTCATGATAGGAAGAGGACCAAATTAATGATATCTCTATCTTTAATCTAGAACGTCCATTAAGTATCAAAATGAATGGTTGAGGTTTTTTTAATATCAATTTATTATTAAATAAGTTAAATGATATGTCAATTATCTTAAAATAATAACTAAAAATTAAGCATAACAAATAATTAGCCAGTAAATATTGAACTATTATCTTACACACCAAAAATATTTTTCTTCAGATTATTATCATGTTATACATAGGATATTGTAACAAATACATCGACATTAGTTAGCAATTTGTTTTTTCTAAATAATAAGATCATAGTTTTCTTAGATCATTTTAAAGGTGATTCTCGTATTGATATGATGCTTTGAAAATTTTATTTTCAAAATACTCCTCATGAAAATCAAATTATTTTACTTTTTTTTAATAATACTAAAAATGCAAATAAGCAATAACAAATTAGGTTTGGCTTAAGATTATATATAAAAGAATTCACTAAGGAAGGATTGCATATATTGAAATTTGAATATTACACCTCTTGATACTACATTTGAAAGGAACTTCATAAACCAAATAAATTAACCTCCCAATTCAAATTACAACCTTTAAAAAAATCTAGGTTTGAATTTATATAAGCTACAAGCGTAACGATGGAAATCAGGCTTCATGTATTTACACTGTTTATGGAAGTCATTAAAGGATATGACATTGACAAGCTTCATATATTTACATTTTTTGACATGTATATCTAGATTTATTCTTATTTTTTAAAAAAATTTTTGGCTTTTCAATTTGCCGCTTACTAGTTGGTCCAATTTTAAGAGTGTTTCCTATTTCTAAACATTAAAATTAGATTGCAATTAAAAAAATTAAATTAAACTAAATAGTATTTTGACAAGAGCAATTTTAATCTTTATAAATGCTTTATATAAATTTTAAAGATGAAGAAAATAAAAGTTAAAAGTTTTAAAAGAAATGCAATTAAAAATAAACAAAGGTTTTTGTTATACATATAAAAACTCAATAAATTATAAATTACAAAAAAATAATAATCACTTATCTTATAAAATTAATTATTGGAAATTATAAATTTAGAGCATTTTTATAATTGTATTATCATTTTTAATTTATAGCCATTTTGCTCATTTTAAAAAATTTTACAATTCATATCTACATGTAATGTCTTATATTTCATATCAATCATGTAAATTTTAATAAGAAAATATTAAATTTGTCAAAATCTTAAATACCACTATTCGTAGAGTTGCAATTGCGTCTACCATAAATGAATCTATCATGGTATAAACCTCAATAGAATAAACTTTCATAATATCACCCTTATCATCTATGATCACCAATCCTACCATTACATACTTGTTGCCAGCATCAAAAGCTCCATCATAATTGATCTTGACTTTCATAAAGCAAGTGGTAGTCATCTTTAGTTACTATCAATATTATTAACCCATCTGTTAGGCTGTGCCCCAATGTACTTCGTTATATAACTCTTGATAAAGCTCATTGTTGTACGGGGACATGCCTTAGTTCACCATGTAGTTTGCTATTTTTTTCATGCCATATTACTCAAGCAATTATCATTAGTAGCTATAGCCAACAACTTATAAAATAAAGTTATTTGATCTCAGTATATGCATTAAAATAGCTAAGTCCTTTTGTTATATTTAATTAATTTTTGGTTTATTTGATATTAGGTTTATTTTTATTCATAATTATATTATATAGTATTTCAATATTTTTCATATTTTTTGTAAGACCTAAGCCTGAAGGAGTTTTTAAGACATGATAACACGTTAAGGAAGTAAGTGAAACCTAGCTGGATAACTTTCCAAACAAAAACTATTCAAGTTACTTGCATGACAAGTTTCTCTTTTCCTGTGTTTTGGCTATTATTAGAACTTATTAGGATTAGAATAGAGAGAACTTATAGTTATTATTTACCCTAATCTTCTAAGGGGGAAAGCAACCATCAAGACATTGTAGTTGGAAAGAATAGATTAGAGAAGCTTAAAGACCAAGACCACAATATTTTTATCTTTATTATAATGTTTTATCTGTCTCTTTAGAGATCGAAAGAACGTGATGATAGCTTTGTCTTATGATTTATACATAAACAAGGTTATTAAAAGGTATGCAATGCAAGATGCCAAGAAAGGTTCACAACACTCTACGGTCGGATTCATTCTTTCACTAGATGATTGCCCTAAAATAACTAAAAAAAAAAAGAGCGCATAAAGAAAGTCTTTCATAGGAAATTGACTTCAGGATCTTCATTTGTCTCGGAATGAGGTACCATTTTATGGAGGAATATGAAATAAACTTGTAGTACTTACTCCATAATGGAAGCTGAATATCTGGCTACCTATGAAGTATCTAAGGAAGCGACTTGGCTTTGCAAGTTCTTTAAAGACCTTGAAGTAATTCCAAATAAAGATAAACTTATTACACTATATTATGATAATAATACGACAATAGCAAATACCAAGGAATCAAGGAACCATAAAAAGATAAAACATGTAGATATGAAGTACCATATCATAAGAAAGTTGGTGATGGATGGAGTTGTTGAAGCTTGCAAAATTGTGTATGAGGATGATGTTGATTTGTGCTTGATAAAGCTAGGATATATCATTATTGAAAACTTTTGTTTAGTGGGTTCTTTGAAGTTAGCCAAACCTAATGTGCGTGTATATAACAAATTTTTTTTTTATTTTTATGGCTAGTTTGTGCCTACAGAAAGTTTATGAATAAATTGTAAAAATAAAAATTTTTTAGGCATTTTATAGTTGGTCAAAATTCTTATATACATTTTGGAATATATTTTTTACATATTATCATGTTGAAGTACATGTTTTGGATTTTTAGGTCTTTTTGTAATTTTAAAAAGTTTAAGGGTTTATTTGTAAATATTTAAAAGTTTGTTCCAAGGCCAAAGGTAATTGGTCAAACCTTAATTTTAATTTTTGGATGTGATTTTTGTGTTAGTTTTAATATATTTGATGTTTAATTTTGTGCTTTAATTATATTAGGTCCAATTTGCAAATTTAGAAAAGTTTAGTGACCATTAGGAAAACCTAGCATTTTAGGTCAAAATGGTCATTTCTAACATTAAAATTTAGGTTATTATGATTATTTTTAGCATTCCTATCGTCCTCTAGTAGGGTGTAGAGTATTAAAAAACTTTCTTATTCTTGTAAGTCTCCTAGAAGGTAAGAAATATAATTTTGAAAATGCTTACGGGTTTAATTATAATTTTTGTATTTTAGGTCACCTTAATATCCAAATTACCCATTTAGAGTAAAAAAGTCATTTCCTACCATTTCCATGTCTTTTAGGGTGATCAAGATGCTTTTAAGAAAAGGTAGTCTCTAAAGGCATTTTAGTAAGTTCTCATAGAACCAAGTCTAATGTAGTCACCAAGATGCTTTTATGCCAAATGTGTATAATATGGATAGGTTCACCCTTTTATAATGATATCAAGTCCTTAGGCAAACCGAGATACTTCTATGTCGAAGGTAAACCTTAAAAACATTTTAGTAATTTATTTTAGAATCAAGTCTTATGTGCTCACAAGGATACTTCTAAGTCAAAGGTGCAAAGTAGGAATAAGTTTGTTCATATATGATATTCAATCTTTTAGGTTATCTGGATACTTTCAAGTCAAAGGTATACCTTAGGAATATTTTAGTAAATTACCTCAGATCATAGTCCTTTAGAGTTATTACGATACCTTTGTCTCAAAGATACTTTAGGGGACATTTTGGCCTTATCAACCATGTTTAGGTCTTTTAAGTCTAGTTTAATATGCAGGGTCAAAGTGGGATTTCAGGATAAATTTTTATTTTTCATAAATTCAAAAATTATAAAATTAAGGTAATATCTCTAAGTTAAAGTAATACGCGAAATTTCTTCTAACATACAGAAATGTTTTCATAGATTATTTTAATAATAAGATATCCTTTTTAAAAGAGAAAATTGAGACTTTTTTATGAATTTCATAAAAAATTAAACCTTTCATATTTCTCTTTCTCTGTAGTAGGGTATGAAAGATATTTTGATTTTTTAAAACCTTTCACATTCCTTAAGCTCTCAGTGGGGTTTAAAAGAGATAATGATAAAACATTTTGTGTTCCTCTGGTTTTTCGATGAGGCACATAAGAAATTTTGATTTTCAAAAGTACCAAAAACGTAAATTTTTTCATATATAATAAATTGGTTTCATAAAATATCATTTTGGCAATTATAATTAGATGTTATATATTGGAATTGGATTGAAAATCAAAATTTAAGTTGGCATGTGATTAATAAGGTATCTGTTACTGAGCATCATGAGAGGAATCGATCCTTACTCATGATTGTAACTGACTTTTTGGACCCTTTTACGTGATCATTGGTATTATCGCAAACCTCAGAGTTTATTTTTAAGGGTTTCATAACCTTTGAAATATGAACTTTGATAAATGACAAATCTCACCAAGCCTAAATAGATTGGTGGTGACTCCAAATAAATAATCATTTCTTAATGTTTACTCAGGTTTAAGTCGAGTGAGAAATTCATCTCGACAACCTCGTCGCTAAAAATGAGAAAATATTAATAATGATATGGCCCCTGGAAATAAATAAATATATAAAATAGTGATATATCAATAAATATAAGAACGAGAGGCTTTTAAGTTGGGCTGGTCAGGATTCGGGTCCTGGTCGTGTTATGATACACAAATGACAAGGCCATTAGACTAAAAGGCTATATATAAAGCTTACACAATACAATATACAATTGAGAGTGCAGACTAAGGTCTTTAATAGTATGACTTTAAGATTAATTATTATGTGATTATTGATTCGATATAAAATAATTAATACATAGACTATTATAGTCTAATTATATATGTCCAATTAGTCTATCCACTAGCTTAACATAATAATTTAACAGATGGTTATTTATTAGAATGCTCGAAGTCAAAAGATTCTCAATATGGTGAAGTTATACGCTGGATACATTCCCTTTGGAGATGTAAGTGTTTTCTTGAGTGAATAATGGAAAATAATTTTTTTTCATATTATTTATTTAAAATATATATTTAATTTGAGTAAATATTTATTTAAGAGAAGAATAAGTGATTTAAATCAACTATATTTATCTTTTGATAAATATAAGAATTAATTTAAATTAAATATATACGAAATAATTATTTATTTATTTATAAGTAATTTGATATCTATAAAGTCTTGTTTAAATATTTATTTATAAATTGAATATGAATAATATTCTAAATAAATTTTAAAAAATTATTTGATTTATTTATTTTAATTTGTGATTAAAATTAATTATTTTACTATAGCCAATTTTATTTTAATAATCATTGCATAACTATTCTATGCGAATAAAATTGCTATGATTTTATTTCGAATAAAAAATAGAGTTATGAAAAATTATCTGGTTAAATAAAATTAATGGTCTAATCAAATTATATTAAGTATTTAGATTAAACAACTTAAACTCTTTAAAATATATTGGGCCAAAATAATGTTTGGCAAAATTAGGGCTTGGCTGAAATTTAGCCTCCACACTAGGATAAGAGGCCAAAAAGGTTTTAAAGAGGTGGTAAAATAATTATTTTAATTAAAAAATAAAAACAAGGTCTATATTGTTACTTGATATAAACAAGAGGCAACAGCCTAGAGTTCAGGTTAGACCATTGCATCACCTTAGGGTTTTTATTACAAAATCCCGTGATTCTAAACTAGTTGGCACAAGGTGGTTTTGAAGAGAATCAACTCGTACAATCCAACGTTGATCAAGACAAAGAGTGCTCACACACTCTACCATCTAGAAATTGGTTAATAGTGGACAAGGCTAGTTGATTGAAGCTTTCAACCGAATTTACTCTAGGGATTCTTGGATGGCATATGCAAATCTACAACTCAAGTAATTTGATTATGGTAATTTTATTGTGTATAACAACACATCCTATGGTAAAATATGTTTTTCTAAAAAATTTTAAAAATTTTGTTGCTCAATCTAATTTGTTTTTCTGACACCATCATCATTATATTACTTGTTAATAATACATGCACTTACACGGTAGATCAACAAGTATCCAAATATCATTGAGAAAGGTATCTGGACATCTTACAGTAATTTTAGGCCATTTGACTTGCACAAGGGTATCCAAACAAGGCATTAGAATACCCTTGAATTTGCCATGAGATTATGTTTTTGAAATTGATGAAAAAACATAATGAAAGAAAGAAAAGTTTAACACCTAATGGCAAAACCAAATTCATTTTTGAAAAATGAAAATTTGATCTTTTTTTATTAAAGACTTTGTTTAAACGTTTTGATTTTCTTTCTTTGTAAAAAAATGATAATTAAACTATTTTCAAAAAGGAATTTTAAAAGGAAAATGAAAACCTTTTTATACAAAAAAAAAAAATAGATTTAGCCATGGAAAATTTAAATACTAAAAAACCATTTTTTCAGTTTTTGAAAAAAAAAAGGATGGAGAAAAGCTCTACCCCAAAATCCCCTAATTTAACCTTTAAAAGTTTGATGTACTCAAGACTTTGTAGGATACTAAAAATAATCTTGGTTATGGATTATTGCTTAGACTGAGCCAAATACCATTTTGGAATATTTCAGAAAGCACTTTTAAGAACAAAACGGTTGTCTCAAAGTTGGTCCATTGCAGTGTTAATCTAATCCAACTATTACTTAAAACCGAAATGGCTTAAGATCAATAAGCTCATAATCAACTGTTCTTGAAAAAAGAACCAACTTTATCACAATGAACATGTCCAAAAATAGACCTGAATATGTAACAAAAGCATAATAAGCACATAAACAAATAGCATGAATCACAAAAGACCATATATTCAAAGCATGCTCAATGAACATACAACAACAAGGCTTAATGAAAGAGAAAGCTAAGGTATCCAACAAGCTCAAAAACATATTTAAAACAAACACAACATCTTCAAAATCTTTTTCAAAGTTGACAACATTTTATACTTTTTTAAGCTTTGAAAAAGAAACAATTACTTCAAAAGAATAAAACTCTTTCTTTTGAACTTAAGAAGCCACAAAACAATAATAAAAGAAAAAACCTAAAAGTTTCTTCAATGATTAAACAAATAACTCTTAAGAAACTTTTTTCTTTTAAAGATCTTAAAAAACCTTTTTTTTTTCTAAGAACAAAATTTTTTTCTCTTTTAAAAAATGGAGAAACCCAGAACCCACCAAGGAAGAAAAGCAAAGAAATAAAATAAAAAATAAAAACTTTCTTCCAAATTTTTTTCTCTTTTTTCTTTTACTTCTTTTCTCCCCATTTTTCCTCTTATGGTCGAACCTCATTGTTTCTTCCTAAAGCTTGGCCAAATGTCCCTTTCTTAAAAATGCTTTAGTCTTATTTTTCCATAATTGGTAAGGCTTCATCCTATTGTCTCTTCCATGCCATTTATTGTCTCTCATTGCCACCTATTGTCATACTTGGCCACCTTTTGTACTATCTCAACCTGATCCTCTCCTATTTCACATCCTAATTACAACTTTGCCATTTTTATTCCATTCTTAAGCTCTTTTTTTCTCATTTAATTACAAATTTTATCCATGTAAATTCACACATTGCCCTTCTACTTCTAATTTACTATTAACTTATTTTCACCTTTATTTCAATTTCACCTTTATCATTTCAATTTTTCAATTATGCACCTCCATCATATCTTCTTTAATTTCAGTTCTTTAATTTTGCCCTTACACCATTTCTTCTTAAACTTCAAATTTTTAGTTACAATTTTCACCATTTTTTCTTAAATTTTTAATTGCATTCTTCCTCTATTTCAATTTTTCAATTTCTAAGCAATTTTCTCTAATTAATTGTACTCAAGTAAAGCAAAAATGTTTAGCCTAGAAATTTAAAAAAAAAAAGATATATTTTGGAAAATTTAAAACTAAAAAATTATAATTTAAAGACCAAGACAAACTAGGTGTCTATAGTGTGGAACCCATATTAATAATTGCATCAACCATAATCAATAACAAAACTCCAGCATCAGTGAATTCACAATGGAAGGTTAGATCTTTAGGCTTATCTAGTAATAACTATGGCTTTAAACCTATAAATAATGACTGCAAAATAAGAGAAATGAGACTCTAGCGATGAAAGGAAAGGTAGATATAATTACTTCTACTAATGTGGCAGAGGAAGTTAGAGGAAACCTAGGGATTAAAGATCATTTTCCCCCTCAAAAGCAGACTAATCTCTTTAATACTTCCCACCATTACTGGATCAAGGATAATATATGTTGAAACAATTTAAAACAATTCTTGATAAAGGATCAAATCAATGGTGGAACTGTGTGGTAGCCTAATTTTTAGGATAAGCACCAAACTTTACCAAGTTAAAAGGATGGCTAATATGTTAAGAGGGAAAAAGGGTTTTTTCAAGATCAAACCTATTGGGCATAATTTATTCATAAAATTTCCTTACTCTAATCGTTAGAACTGGATATGAAGAAAATATTTTTATGGATCAAATTAGGGAATATGTCATTGGACTATACACAAGCATTTGATTAAGATATATGGTTACTGTAACAGGGTAACTCCATATATGGACAAAGTTACAATACTTAAGTAGAAGCTTAAGTTTGCAAACGCTTATTTTAAGGTGGATATGGAGACAACCATGCTAGACTTATTCAAGTTGAATTGGGCAATGCAGCTCTGAACTCAATGTTAACAGAGGTTGCTTGGATGGCCTCAAAATGTGCTTATAGGAAGGTGTTCGGGGATGACGATAAAAAAACTAGGAAAAGCCTAGCATCACCCAATAATGGATCCCTAATAGAAATAAAGTGAAGAAGGTTCTAAAAAAGAAAATGAAATAGCTCTGAATTATATCATAGTACATAGTGAGATGGAACTAATCCTTGAAAGCTCTATTTCTCCTCAAAGAGTAAACTTGCCACCTATTGAAGAAAGGTAACTTATTTTTACAACAAACAAGTTTGACAGATTGAACTTTAGAATATACCACTTTTAAAGAAAAGATGAAAAACGTGATCTTTATATTTGTTGCAATATGGCTGAGACCCGAATCCTGACCAGCACGAATTAAAAGGTGGGTATACCTCTCGTTCCTATATATCTATATATAATTATTCTTTAATTATAGGGGCCATATCATATTTTTTTCCTTATTTTTTGTATCTGGGGACAAGTCATCGAGATGAATCCTTCATTCGACTTAACCCTAAATAGTCATTGCATAATAACCATTTTTCTTGGAGTCGCCACCAATCTATTTTGGCTAGGTGAGATTGATCATATATCAAAGTTCATATTTCGAGGGCTACAGAACTCTTAGAAATAAATTTCGAGGTCTACATGAATATTGGATATCACGTGAAAAGGTATGGGAATTGATTACAATCAATCATAAGGATCGATCATTCTCATTATGCTGAGCAATTAATAACTTATTAATCACATGTTAACTTAAATTTTGATATTTATTTAAATTAAATATTTGGTATTTGATTATAATTCTCATTTTCCAAAATAATATTTTATGAAACAAATTTATTATTGCGCTTGAGAAAATTAGGTTTTAATATTTTTTGAAAATCAAAATATCTTTCGCACCCCAATAAAAAACCAAAAGAACAAGAAAGTTTTTTATCATTTTCTTTCATACTCCACTGGAAAGTCGAAAGAGTACGAAATGTTTTAAAAATGAAAATATCTCTTGTACCTTATTGGAGAGCCATTAAAAAAATTGAAAAATCCTAATTTTCTTTCTGAAAAGAATATCTTGTTATTAAAATAATCCATAGAACCCCTATCGTATTCTTGGAGAAGTTCTGCATACTACTTTAATTCAAAGACGTTGCCTTAATTTTAAAATTTTTGATTTTATGAAAAAATTAATGAAAATTTGTCCTAAGACCAGGCTTTGACCCAACGTACGAAACTACACTTAAAAGAGGACTTAAACATGGTCGATAAGGCCAAAATGTCCCCTAAAGTATATTTGATATAAAGGTTTCCTGATAACTCTAAAGGACTAGGATCTAAGATAATTAACAAAAATATCTCTAAAGTATACTTTTGACATGAAAGAATCCTTGCAACGTAAAGTACTGGATATTATACATGAACGAACCTATTCCTATTGTGCACATTCGACTAAAAAAGTATCCCAGTAATTACACAAGACTTGATTCTGATAGGAATTACTAAAACATCCCTAAAGTTTACGTTCGACATAGAAGTATCCTAATTAGCCTAAGGGACTTGATGTCGTTATAAAAAGGTGAATCTATCCCTATTATGCACCTTTAACATAGAATTATCCCAGTGATCATAAAGGACTTAGTTCTAAGATAAATTACTAAATGCCTCCTAAGGTGTAACTTCGACATTAAGGTATCCCACTAACCCTAAGCAGCTTCAAAGTGATAGGAAATAATATTTTTACCCTAGATGGGCAATTTGGATATTAAAGGTGACTTAAAATGCAAAAGTTATAATTAAATCCCTAAACTTTTCAAAATTATATTTCATACCCTATTGGAAAGCTGAAAGAATACGAAAGGTCTTAATATTCTTTACAACCCACTAGAGGTCAGAGAATGCTAAAAATATTCATAAATTACCAGAAAACCCTAAATGGAAAATTGAATGTTAGAAATGACCATTTTAATGTAAAAATGCTAGGTTTTCCTAAGGGTCTCTAAACTTTGTAAACTTTGCAATTCAGTCCTTACATAATTAAAATACAAAATTGAACATCAAATATATCACAAAAATCATGGAGATCATACCAGGTGACAAAGATCAATTCATCACAAAACGTAAAGTCTAAAAGTAATTTTTTTTTCAATTTGATCCCTACATTTCCTCAAATTAGAAAATAGCATCAAAACATCAAAAACTTTATCAAACTAGTCCATGCATGATTCGGCCAACAAACGAAAATACTTTTCCAAAGCCTTGAAATTTTAAGGAAAATCGTTTCTTAGTCCCCACAACTTCCAAAAATAGCAAAAGAATACAAATTATCATGAAAACAACAACTAAAGTTGGATCCAAGGCCTCCATGGGTTTTTACCTCCAGTAAGAAAACATTTCATCAAAATTTTTCAACATAATAACCATATATCTTATTTCTACCAAACTCAAATCAATATCATCATGTAAGAAATCAAGAATAATAAAACTATATATATGTTTTTCTAACATATTGACAAGAAAATACTACGTAAAATAATATCAACATGAACATTTATATATCAAAAAGTTAAAATCATATCACAAAAATCAATATCATATCAACAAACAACATATTTCATGAAGAAAATTAAGCTATTATTATGAAAAATCAGATATAACAATTAAATCAAAAAAAATAGTTTATAGCCATCAAGCTTAGCCTTTTAACATGGATTAAAATCCATGAGCTTGAGCATGGTTTGCCTCACTGAAAGAAAGAAAAGTGAATGAAATGAGAAAAAACTAAGGATTTAACAAGGAAAATTACCATATAAGCTTATTAAATTAGAAACTTTTAGAATTTTTAATGTTTTTTCTTCCTTCAAACCATCCTCCAGTTTTGAACAATTCTCCCCCTATTTATAAGGGGGAGATTCGACCAAGAAGGAATAAAATCCTTCTTGGCTGAATTGGCCATTGCTTTTTTGATTTTTTTTTATTTTTATTTATTTGATAAATGAAGTTGTTAATTAATTGGCAAGATAAACCTTAATTAATTAAGTTTGTCTTTTAGCATGAGTCATATGCACTAGTAATCAACTGGGGCATAGACTCCATGATGATGATGGTAAGCTTAAAAAAATTCTTGATCAAGAATGACATAAAAATGAATTAAGAGAATTAAATTGTAATAAATTAGAAATTATATATTCAAACAGCAAAATTTCGTTTGATAATATTTAATTTTTAATTTGATCAAATAGTAAGCCTAATTCACAAAAAATATTAAACCTAAATGAATTAATAAGAAAATAAATAAATGGGCTTTGTTGAAAAATTAAATTAGACTCAAAATATTCATATGGGCTTGTTGGAAAATTCCAAATGAATATACTGGGCCTGATAAAGAAACAAAATGCGCTAAGAAAATCTTGGTAGGCTTGATGAGAATGAAATAAGTTTATTGGGCTTAATAGCAAAATTATCAGTTTTAGGCCTATTAAAAAAATTTAACCCAAAAAATAAAATAAAAATAATAGAATTTTATTATAAAAGTTTCATATGTTGAATTACAAAAGAAATTTTTAAGAAGTTTTTTTGTGTAAGAAAAAGATAATTAAAACTTTCAAACTCGCAAAATTCTCCGAGACAAACATTTATGGAAGAAAATTAATTTTTGATAAGAAACGCAAAACTCATAAAATAAATTAATATTTCACAAACTGAATTAATTTGTATTTAATAAAAATATTTGAAGAATTTTAAAAATTTTGAACTTAGAAAAATCCTATCCAAAAAATTACAAAATAGAAAACTCCGCATTTAGAAGTGAGAAAATTCCAAAAATAAATCCAGCTTGAGAAAAATGAGTTGAATTTAATACCTTGCTTAGAACATTAATTTACAAAAATAATAAAAATGAAAACTTGAATTTTGGAACAAGTTTTACTGAAAAATTTCGCGAGTACGAATTCACAGTACAGTAAAAAATTCAAAATTAATTGGTAAATTTGATAACCTAGTACCTCGTGGTACAAAATGTCAATATGTACTTTTTTTCTTGAATATTTTGAATTTTTTAGATTGCATATCGGCATAAACACTACGCAAGCATTGTTAAAAATATACGATGATCAACTTCGTAAATTTTACAGAAAATATTGAAAATTTCTTAAAAATAAAAAATTTGATCATGATATAATTTGTGAAAATAAAATTCAAATTTTCAAAAGAATAAAATTAAAAGCTAATTTTTTTACCTTTATATTTGTCTTTTTATCCGAGATTTATTTTCTATGACCCTTGAAATTGCATTTTTTCTATTATATGCACATGCAATCATTTAGGCATAATTGAATAAGTTATAAAAAATGCCAAGTCCACTAGCAAAAGTCGACCTTTATTAAGGCAATCGCTAAGTTCTTAATCTCAAATAATTAAGACTATCAAAAGAGAAAGCTCGATCAAATTAGGTATCTACAATCATCATCTAAATGCAGCTATTGATGTAGCTAAGCTGATGTAGCAAATGTAGACTGAAAGGAAAACCAAAATGTGAGAGGGACAATAAGGTGGTCAAAATAGATAAAAGTTACTTTAGGGAGTCACCAATCACACGTCTTTATAAACATCTTAATATGGAATGTCAAAACGATGAACAACCCTGACGAAGTGAAGAAAGATAGTTAGTAGAGCATGTGTATTGAATTAAACAACTTTGCCTAATAGAAACTAAAGTCAAGTACAAGCACTCACAAGCTGTAACCAAAAAGCTATTTGCAAGGTGGAATATTTTCCACAACTATAGTTCTACATACAATTGAAGGATTTGGGTCATGTAAAGCCACAAGAGTAAATTGATCTTGCGGATGCCTCTGACCAATTGTTAACTTGCTTCATCACTCATGACAACAAAACATTCCTTTTAGCAATGCATGGTTGCAACACTCAAATTAATAGGAATGCTCTTTGGACGACACTGCGATAGGTTGGGACAAAGGTTGGTGATAGCCCTTGGTGGTAGGTGATTTCTGCACATTCAATCACCTAAGAGAGATTTCGGACTACAATGGATCCCATAGTATCAACCCAAAGATGAGAGAGTTTGTGGAGTGTCAGGCCAAGTTGGACTTAACTAACCACCCATTCATTAGCCTTCTATTTACTTGGTGCAATAACAGGCTTAAAGGCCTCTGATCAAGAAAACTTGATAAAGTCGTTTTCGACACAGAATGGTATGCCAACTATACCAGTTCTTTTGTGGAATTCGTTTTTGATAATTGCGATGGGCGCATAAGGCTCCAAACCCCATAATTCCCCTTCGCCCAAACCATTTAAATTCTTTAACTTCTAATCTAGTCATATAGAATTCAGGCAGATGGTTGAGAGACCCTGGAATACACCAGTAGCAGGAAAGTAGCGGGAAATCCATGAAGTTACAGAAAACGTTGAAAAGATTAAAGAATAAGTTGGAAAATGCAAACTATACACACTTTAGCAAGAATTCTGAAAAAGTGAAAAAGAAAAAAGTCAAACTGTAATTTGTCCAACTGGACATGAGGTCCCGGAACCCAACACATGAGCTACTGCAACTTGAGATGCAACTTGCTAGTGACCTAAATGACGTATTAATTGTAAAAGAAAAGTTTTACAAGTAGGGAGCTTGAATTCGGTAATTGAAGGAGGGAGATCTAAATATGAACTTCTTCCAAATGCAGGTACATGTTAAGTAGAAAAAAACACCATCAGAGTTTTGCATGATTCTAAGAGGAAGAAGCTGGAATCTTATAACAAAATCTCTACTGAAGTAGTCCATTATTTTCAGCAAATCCCAGGATCCCATGATCCTAAAGTTACTAGATGTACAGATGACCTGATGAAGGAAATCTTACAAGCTATTATACCTGCCAAGCTAAAGACAATGTTGATAGCTCTTGTCATTGGAGAAAAAATCAGGTCATCATGTTTGTCCTTAACAGCAATAAGGCATTTAGCTTTGATGGTTACTCTGCACATTTCTTCAAATGTGTATGGGGCATAATAAGGAAGAATGTTGCGGAAGCAATGTAGCATTTTTTTTTTCTTTTAACACATAAGATACTTACTTCCAGCTTTCGATTTCACAATTATCACCGTAGTTCCCAAGACCCCAAGCCCTACAAGTATAACGGACTTCAGGCCAATTCCCTGCTACTCTACCATTTATTAATGTATTACAAAAATCTTGGCCAATAGACTAAAGAAGCGTCTGCTAAAGATCATAGCAAGCAGTCAAAGTACCATCGTTAAAGGCAATAACGTGGTGGACAATTTGTTAATGGCCTAGGAAATTGTGAATGGATACCAGAAAGCCTTATTATCTCTTCGAAGTGCTATTAAATGGAGTTGAGGAAGGTTTTTGATACCAAAAGCAGAGATGAACAAATAATAATCACATTTTGTTGTTAACATTGTAAATGTTAAGCTAGTAAGAACAGGAATACCATTAGCTAGTAAATGATTGCTTGATTGCATGAAGGACTGCACTACAAGTTGGCGGGAAGTAAATCTATTGGCAGACATTTTGCTTTTTGGATAAATAAAAAACTTTATTTGTCCAAAAAATCTTTTATATAAATTTCACTACAAAAAAGGATGCTAATGTTATGAGCTCAAGACCTAGTAGTTTCATCTTCTGCCCTTCACATATATACTGGTGTCATTAAAGTAAAACTTTTCAATTGCTTGTAAGAGTGTGTTTAGCAAAATGAATTTTAAATTTTTAGAGAAAATATATTAATTCAAAATACTAGCATTTATAATTATATTATTTTGATAAACATTTTTTAGAAAAAAAATATTTGAATTTGATGAAATAAAAATATAATTATAATAGAGAAATAGTAATATTAAAAACAAACTGAAAAAATATGTAATATGGATGTCATTATTTATAAAAACATACAAATATCATTAATAACATAAAAAATTAAAATGTGTTCTTATGATTAGAATTGCAAAAATAATAATTGTGTTAAAAAAGAAACATAATAAATGCTAATATCAAAAACAACCATAAGAATTTCACAAATTTCAAGATGTGAAATTTGAGAAGAAAATCTGACTTATTTAAAATTCATTTTTCAAATTCAAAAATTTTTATTTTTATTTTTATTTTATCAAACAAAAAAAATTTAATTTTAAAATTTTAAAAATATCTCTACAAATAAATTATCTTTTTGAAATTAAATCATCCAAACACATCCTAAAAAAATTACAAAAAAGCAAACTACTAAGAATTGCACAAAGCCCATTCCCAATTGAATCCTCTGCCTTGAAATTTCCTTCACGTCGTTCGACAATTAGACTTACATGTGGAGTTATAGAATAGAAATTAGAGATATGATAAATCAAAGCTTTGTTTTTTGTATACCAAAGACCGTCAGTATATGGGCTTCACCATCAAGTGATATACGTAACAGCCGAATGAATACATATTTATACGCCTAAAAAACTTCAAACCTAAATTGATATTGAATATGCAAACTGAAAAGTTATTTGATTTTTCTTTTAAGCTTTTTATAAAAATAATATAAACCCAAGTATCTCAAGCTAAAAAATAAAGGATGAAATAAAGAGTATGGAGATGTGGGTATAAAATTATAATTGAAATATTAGATTATGGGTTTGCATCTAATGCATTGAGAATGTAAAAATTTATATACCGTTAATGAATTAAGTCATGTCATATTATTAAAATAAAGCTATCTGTTTTTAATTTTTAAAATTTTAATGAAATGACATAATTTGATTCACTAACAATTATAAATTCTTACATAATCAGTGTATCAAATACAAATCTTTAAATTATTTCATCTGAATGTGTTTATCGACAACAATTAAGAAATTAATATAGTTTATAAGAAAAATTACCTTTTAATAAAGATTAAATACTCAAAAACATTGCTTCTTACATAAATCTAAGAGACCCATTTTGATCCTTTTTAAATTTAATATATTTATTTTATTATTATTAGCTTCTGTAACATGCAATTGCGTGTAAAATTCTTTTTACGATTATATCACTTGAAAAAATTTAAAAAAAAAAAGTAATATTTAAAAGTGATGATACTTAAAAGGTTAATTCTCAAAAAAATGATTTTTGTTATTTTTCAAGTTGACTAATTTACCTAAAAAGACAAATATTTGAGAAAGAAAAACATACCTTAATACTAACAAAAAGCAATCTACCATGGAAGATTGAAAAAAAAAGCTTCGAATCTAATGAGAGAAAAATAATCAAACAATTTTTTAGAGAAGAAAGGAGTAGACAACTGTGAAAGTTTTGGAAAAGTGGGCAATTTTCTGAGTACGTGAGTTGAGTGAATTTTGTTTTGTTTTTAAAGACTTATTAAATTACATTTTAAATGTATTTTTCATTTTTTTATATTATTATATTTATTTTTTTGTCATCTTTAGTAATTGAATTAATGTTCAATTAACTTGTAATGTCAACTCAGTTACTCTATTTATTAATAGTTTAATTTATTCTTATTCACTTAAAATAAGAGCCGAAAATATACATTTACATGGATATAGATTTTATTTTATTATAAACCAATTAATAATAAGATCGTCCCAGGTAATGTGATTAATAATAATAATAATAATAATTAATTAATTAATTCAACAAGAAAAAACAAAGAAAGAGACCGAAGAAATCAAATAATAATTATTGTTAATTTATTAATGTCCGCCTCTAACTTGTAATTCTTTACCTCTCTCAACCGTCTTCGCCCCCCGCCAAAAACAGTTGGGTGTATATTTACATTCCTATCCAACCCCTTACATTCACCACGTTGAATTTTGAGCTAGGAACTAGTAAACATTTAATCATCCTACCAGAACCCATCAACCACCACCTTCACACTACTGGGCAGCCAATCTCCATGGCTTCGGTTACAGGATTGACCATCGAGTTCAAGTCGAACGACTAGAGACTCATCGGACAAGGGCAATCGTGTTTTGAGCTGTTGCAAGCTTGGAACCAATGCTTTCTCCATCCAGTCTTCTAAGCCAGTTCGGCCTATCCATACCCCACTTGTAATCTTTTCCAGAGCTTCATCAGGGATCTCAATCGATACCCTCTCACCAATAAAGCTGGAAAACTTTTTTGCTATGGAGCTTGCTATATCGCGTCTAATGGGACCAAAATCGACGGGGTTAAAGAAAATGGCATCATCTACAGAATTGAGCAGGTCAGAAGATACGGATGCTGTTGAGTTGGATAATAGCCTATTAGCAAGGCCATGTTCTTCATGTTCAACTGTGACACCACTGGAATTGCGTGATCCACCAGCTTTATCATACTCCACATCCGCAGCCTCATTAAGATCAAATGATAGTGATGAACCAGTTTCCTTCCTTGGCTTTCTTGCTCTGTCCTCCTCATGTAGAAAACTGGCTCGGCGCTTTGCACTTTTCTCAAAAAGGGATAACCTTAATTGCCAACCTCCACTTGCTAAACTCGTAAGCTTCCTTTCATCCAGGAAAATACCATTTGATAAGAATTTAAGATTATC
>JBBYHO010062403.1:0-114615 GCA_038382025.1 Adansonia gregorii
TCATTTTTCAAATCTTTGTTTTCATTCTCTAAAACAAGTTTTGATTTCAATAATAAATCATTTTCAACTTTTAATTTGAAATCATTTTCTTGTGTTTAGAGTTCATTTCCTCAAACTCAACTACAAGATCATCAAAATCATCTTGTAACTCATCAAATGTATATGAACTTGAATTTAAAGAATTTTAGGTTACCTTAGGCTCATCAAGAGTCATGAAACAAAGGTTGCAAATTTGGTCTTCCTTGGAGTCATCATCATTGGAAGAGTCACTATCGCTCTAAGTTGTTACAAATGCCCTTTTTTATTCTTTATCAATAATGGGCAATCAGATTTGACATGCCCTGATTCATTGTAATTGTAGCATACCACCTTATTAACCTTTTTAGATTAGGATGATTGGCCCTTATCTATCTTCATGAATTTCTTGAATTTTTTGGCAAATATGATCATATCCACATCTTTACGATCTTCGCTATCATCATTATCCTCTTCCTTACTTGTGGAAGCCTTTAATGCGACTCTAACTTTTCTTGGTTGTTCTTTTCCATAATTTATCTTCATTTTGCATGTGAGAAGCAGTTTGATGAGCTCATCTAAGGCAAAGAGATTGAGGTCTTTTGATTCATCAATTGCAGTCACTTTAGCTTCTCATGACTTAGGAAGGCTATTCAATATTTTCTTGACCATCTCCTTGTTGGATACACCTTTCCAAGACCCTTCAAGCCATTTAAAATGTCTGTGAATCTATCAGACATCTCTTTGATGCTCTTATCTAGTTTTATTTTGAACATCTCATAATCAAGAGTGAGCATGCTTATCTTAAACTCCGTGACTTGATTAATCCCTTCATGTGTGATAACCAACCCCATATCTCCCTGGCATTATCACACAAAGACATCCTACTATACTCATTAGGGCTTAATGCATAAAAGAATGTGTGCATGGCTTTGGCATTGAGTTAAGCCATCTTAGGCTCTTCCTCATCCCATTCGCATTCTTCCTTAGAATTTCAAGATCTCCTACCATCTTTGTTAGGATGAGTGGGCCTTTTACAATTATCTTTTAAAGTTGATAATCATTTGCTTGGACAAATAGCCACATCCTTCTTTTCCACTATGCACAATCTTCACCACTAAAGAGATATGGCCTTACGATTGAATGTCTTTCTTGGCCCACATCAAAAATATCACCACTAGCCATTTGCTTGGTTTTTTGCAGATCTTTGCTCAAGGATTTTAAGCTTATAAAAATGAGACACAAGCTCTGATACCAATTGTTAGACCTTTTAATAGTGAATAAAATTAAGAAGAGTGTTTTCAAAATTTTAGTAAATTAAAACTTTGATAAATAAACTTGAGAAATCTAAATAATAAACTTTGGAGTGCAAGTAAATTAATAAAAATCAACAATTAAGGAAAATGGAAAGAAGCAACAAACTCGATGATTTATGGAGGTTCGACCTTAATTGCCTAGTCCTCTACCTTGACCTCACTTGCCTCAGATTTTCATAATTCATTAACTTGAATTGTTTACCTTTTAAGGACAAGGTATAAACTTTACACTCTCTATCTTTCAAGGCTAAGATAAAAACCTCTACCCCCTATCTTTTGTGTCTACTTTCCTTTTTCACAAGGATATGAGTGTAAAAAAATAAAACCTTTAAGGTTAGTGTTTACAAGAATTTTAGCTCAAAGAAAATATGTATCTAAAGATACAAAATGAAAAATACAAAAATAGGTAGAATTAATCCTATACAAAGATAAACTACTTAGCAAACATGATGGAGAAAATGAAATATATGACTCTAAGCACAATCTCTTGATTCTTCTTGTTGTTGAAGGTGTTAGAGTGGCTTATTTATAGCTTTGATCATGATTCTAGCCATTGGGAACATTTGGTGAAGGAATATAGCCGTTGGAGCCTTCAAAATGTCATTTCTCATTGTTCCTTGTGCCTCTATATTGATACAATTAAGTGGGTATCGATACATTATGTTTAACGATACAAAATATGACCATTAAACAGTCATTTGTCGATGTAGAAGGATTTGTTTCAACACATGAATAGTCCTACATCAATATAGAATTCTCTGTCTCGAAACATGAATAGTAATTTTTACATTTGAAGGTTATTTAGCTGTTGCCAAGTATCATATCAATACAGACACATAGTGTATCAATACATTCACATGAAAATCAATTTTAAAAGGTTTTTCATGACTTTAAAACATGTAAAACTTATCTAAAAAATGTTTTATATAAAAATATGTATTAAGAACATATTTTTGAGTGCTTGAAGAAGTTAAAACACATTCTAATATTTTCAAAGTGTTTATGAAATATTTCATTGAAAAATACTAATCTTCAAAATAATTAAACACAAGCTAATTAAGCTTAAGTTTTAGTTATATCAAAACTAGGATTAATTCAAAGCTAATATAGCAAACAGTTTGATAGAACAGGTTCGGTCCATTGGATGTACTTCCCTATGCAAATATGGATGGTTACTCATGAGAGACAGGTAATTTACATCTGGGAAGTTATTGCCATGCCTATGCGGAGGGTTACTCACGAAGGCAGATAGCTTGCTTCCTCCTAATGATTAGGTTATAACCACACCATGGAGTTTGGTGGGACACTAATGCACATGTGAGTGCATGGTGTGTGATGAGGAAACAATCAAACCTTTTTGTTTACTTTCGTATTACCATTTTTATTAAACTGATGATTATTCAAAAATAAGGCAATCCTAACAATCATGCCAAACAAAAACTTAGTTTACAAAACAAAAAAAGAGTCATAGTTAAATAATGATCAAAGATCGAAAGAAACAGGAACCTAGCAAGATATGGATAGTTATTGGCCTAACTCTCTATACTATCCCTAATGGAGTTGCCAAACTGTCGTAACGTACCCTAAGGTGGATCCTCATGGATCTATGGGTGTGTATGACTTAAAATATTTTTCTAATTTAGAAATGTCTTTTTAATTGAGACCTGTTTTTCACGATGTGATAAGAATGATAACGTATGGATTCTTAACTTATGATATAGTGAAGAGGACCATAAGATATGTAGCTAATCTTATTAGTCTCTAATGACCATCATGAAATGGCCAATGCTTGGAGCTGCCACTAATCATTTTAGGCTAGGCATGATCAAATGCCTATTAAAACCTATGTTTTGAGTTACGAAACTTAAAACATCAATCCTATGCTCTACGTAGTACAAAGATTCATCATTGGGTTCGAGAGTTGATTACGCATGATGAGGTACGAACCTCTTCGTGATGCCTAAAATTGGTACCTTTGTAGCTATCCCTTATCTTAGTTTCAATTCTTTCGATCTTAACTAGTTATTATTTCAATATAACCTCTTTCAATGGATGAATCTTATAAAAATACAAATCCAGGTTTTGATGAAAAAGATTTAATCTCATATACGCCATGGAGAGATGGGGAATATAGAGATTTTTGATAAAAATGACCTTTGGATTTTACTTTGAAAATGGAATGTTCCACTTTGGGCACTGGAGAAATACATACATGGAATGTTTCCTTTAATTTTATTTGAAATAATTTGAAAACATGAATGCAAATAATCACCGTAAAGAAATCACTTTAATAAGGCAACAAATGAAGTAACATAACATGAATCATTCAATGAAATGACAAAGAAAAAGAATGGACTATTGGAATTTATCTCGTAATTTACATCAATTTTTTGGGAATAACTGAATCGATAATTTTCGAGATGCATTTAGGTTTTTTGATTAAACAAGGTTTGTTTGACATATTCATGGAAGTTCGAGAAAGAAAAAAATTTAATTATAGTTGAAAGACACGGTTAGAGTATCCCTTCGAAAATATGAGGTTAGACTATTCCCATGGATGACAAATAAATTTAACAAAGGAAGATTTCTAAATCTTGACAATTTTCAAAAATGGGGTTGGAGTATCCCCTCAGAAAGTTAGGTTGGAGTATGCCCATGGATGATAAATAATTTGACAAGGGAAGATTTTAGATCTTGACAAATTTGAAGAGCGGGGCTAGAGTGTCCCCTCAGAAGGTCGGGGTTGGAGTATCCTCAAAAGTTACATATCTAACACTTTTTAAGGAAGTTGGGATGGAAAACTTAAGTTGACAAAACTTTGTTATTTAAAAAATTTACGAGCATTTTGACAACTTTTGGCAAAAGAAATTATTGTGAATAAGGATAATAAAGATGTAAAATATGTTTGTTCCTTGATACGAGCCTATGGGAGGTCAAAGCATGTTCTTGAGGCTGATCTAGGTGATATGGTGACATTCAAATGTCTCGAGATAAAATTTGAGAAAACAGCTTGATTTTGACCATGATCAAGAATAGTGGACAGCATCATGCGATCCCACTTTCTAAATTTATTCTTAATTGGTTTGAAGGGTTTAGAGGGTGGACAAGTTACCGTTAGAAAGGTAAGTCAGCAATGGTCAATTTAAAAATATTCCCAATATCCTAAAAAGTCACTTTTCAAGGGAATAAATTTTCAAGTTTGGATTAATTTCGCTATCAGCTGAGCATACGAGGGACAAGATGTATCCAAATTTAAAAAATCATTCCAGACTCATATGGTATCGAAAAATTGCAAATATACCTTTCTAGAAAGGGAATTTCATGAATTGTTTAGGAAAAATGCTTGATGGATTTGGAAAAATAGTTTAGTGGGCCTAAAGGGCCCAACCAAAATGCATTTTGTTCACCCTAGGGATTCTGGACAGTTAAGGTTTGAAAAATCATAACTTTTTCATCTGGACTGATCAAAGGATGAACAAGACCTCATTTTAAAGATATTTTGACACACTTTTAGAGAAAAATATTAGAAAATTCATGAAAAATCATTTAGGATTTTAAAATGATTTTTCAATTTGAGATAGTTATGCTATTAATAGGGGGTAAAGCGAAGTAGGGGATATTTCTTATTTTTCTTTATGTTTTTGGGTCCAAACTTAAGCCATTGACATTCGAACATCTGTGGCTGAAGGGAAAGAGTGGCAAGAGCATTATTAACTCATTTGCACAGCCCCAGATTAATTTTGGATGATGAAATAGCTCATTAATCATGCTCTTCAAGGTTTTGACTCAAAAATAAGGTGCAAACATTTAAGGAATAAATACAAGGTCAATTTCATTGCAAAATCAGAAGATTTGAATTCGTTTAACCCAGATTCTAGATCTGGAAAACATAATTTCCCCCAAGATATTTTGCTAACTTTAAAGAAAATGCTGAATCTATGCTAATCCTTATTGGATGAGGTTAACATGCTTAGCTTGGGAAGGTTTTGAAAACCAATTTTTGACAGCCATTAACCATGCATTTTGATAAGAAGAAGACAATAAACATACAAGGGGGTGGCACGTACCATGAATGGGGAAGCTAACTTTACCAATGGTCTAGACAAAGGAAATTGTTATACATTTTGACAAGAAAATATTATGGATGCTAAAAATTCCAATGATTCATGATAAGATGCAAGCTAATGTGTAAATATGCTTGAAATATGTTAGGATAATGATTCATACATGGATTAATCATAACAAGATGCATTGATATGGCATAAAATGTATGTACAGAAGCTATCAAAATAATAAGGATGAAATTAGGTATTTTGCACATTAAAGGGGCATTAAGGCATACAAATCCTAAACTACCACAGTAAAAAGCCACAATAAGGCATGAGAATCCTAAAATGGTGATGGAAACATAGAAAGCTCACTAAAATGATGAAGATGCTGAAAAATAAAAATTGCAAGTGATAGAGTAAGAAGTTATACCAATAAAACTTCACTTTTTGGCCAAATAATGTGAGCAGTATAGATGGCTTGAATTTCTCACTTTTCCTTGTTATTAATAAGCAAGAAAAAGAGAGAAATAATGGGATTTTAGTTCTGGTTGGATAAGGGTGATTTTCAAAATGTGTAATGGTTGGGAAAGATTGTTTTGAGGCTGTTCTTGCGTAGCGAGTAAAAAGCAAAGGGATTTGGTTTTCTTGATGTGGGAATGTGTTTTTAAAGTTGAAAATAAGATAGAATCTAACCTTTTAGCTAAGATATAAATGGTCAATTGATACCAGATTTTGAAGCCGATTTAGAGGTGTTTTTGGTCATTTCTCAAAAATGACAAAGTGGTGTCAACTTGGTGGCTATAGAGTAGCTGTAGGGAGTAACTTGCTGCAATGTAATGGACATAGGGTGGCTGGTTTAAATGCTAAAATGATTTTCCAACAAATAGGGTGGTTAATGGTGATCTTACTCAACAAACTAGGGAGAAGTAGGGTGATCATGTGACATTAACCTTTTTTATCTAATTTAGACTTCAAAAAAATGTTTTGATTAATTCAAAAGTCTAAATTCATAATTTGATATGGCTTTTAATCTTTTTTTATGCAAAAACACGAGCTAAAATTGAGTTTTTATCAGTGATGGATAAGTCAAAAAGCTTGAATTGTGGAAAATTAGCTCGATTGGTAAAAAATTAGCATAAAAAAAATAAGGTGCCTACAGTGTACATGGTTTTAATGCTCTGACTTGGCACTATACGCATATTTTACTCACTACGATACACAATTTTGATGCTTTGATTTTGAAACAAAAGCTTTTTTTCCCACCTTTTTCCTTCGAATCAAAGTTCATCCATGAAGTGAGATAAACATGGATTACTTTAACAATATCCATTCATTTGGTGTTTGGCACCATAAACACATTTTTCTTATTTGGATACATGGTTTTGATGCTCTTGTTAGACCTTTTAGTGGTGAATAAAATCAAAAGGGGGTGAATTGATTTCTCAAAATTTTGACAAATTAAAATTTTGATAGACAAACTTGAGAAATCCAAACAACTAACTTTTGGAGTGTAATTTAGTGAATGAAAATAAATAATCAAGGAAAAGGGAAAGAAAAAGCAAACTCAATGATTTATAAAGGTTCGGCCTCAATTGCCTACGTCCTCTACCTCGGCCTTACTAGCCTTAGATTTCCATAATTCACTAACTTGAATTGTTTACCTTTTAAAGACAAGGTATAACCTTTACACTCCCTATCTTTCAAGGCTAAGATAAAAACCTTTACCCTTATCTTTTATGGCTAAGATAAAACCCTCTCTCTACTTTTCAATTGCTAAGTAGTAACCTTCCCTTTTTATAAGGATATTAATGTAAACAAATAAAACCTCTGAAGGTTAGGTGTTTACAAAAATTTTAGCTCAAAGAAAAAGTGTATGTAAGGATACAAAATGAAGAATACAAAAATAGAAAGAATTAATCCTATACAAAGATGAACTAGTTAATAAAAGATGAAGGATTTGACTCTAAGCACAATCTCTCGGTTTTTCTTCTGTTGAAGGTGTTGGAGTGGCTTATTTATAGCCTTGATCATGATTCTAGCCGTTGGGAACATTTGGTAAAGAAATATAGCTGTTGGACCCTTTACAAGTGTTATTTCCTATTGTTCCCGTGCTTCTGTATCGATACAGTACCAATGGTATCGATACTTAACTTTAAAAAGTAGCCATTATAACTTCTTGTATCGATACTATAATCTTAGTACCAATACTAAGCAATCTGTATTGATACATATACCTTTGTATCGAGACACATGAGGGCTTCAGCCAAACGTAGGGTACTGCCAAGCCCTGTATCGATACCTATGGGGTCGGTATCGATACTTATTAACATGTATCGATACATACACACATGTATCGATACATTTGAGGGTTTCATGCCAACTTAAGCTACTGCCAAGCCTTGTATCGATACTCAGGGATCAGGTATCGATACTCAACAATATGTATCGATACTTATGTTTATTGTATCGATACATTTGAGGGTTTGATACATAGTATCAATATAAATGTTCTTGGTATCGATACTGGTCTTTAAAATTCATTTGTAAAATCATTTTTGATGACTCAAACACATCTCAATGAATAGCCTTAGTACTTTTAAGGATCTTTTTCAATTTAAACATAAGTACAATGGTCGAATATAATTTAACTTAAGTTTGTTGGTTATATCAAAACTAAATTCAAGGTTAACAGCTCTAGTTAGGAAAGAAAAGCTTTTGTTTCCACCATTTTCCAAAAAATCAAGGTTCATCCCTCAAACTGGAGAAACTTGGATTATTATTGTAGTCTCTATTCATTTTGTGATTGGGCATGATAAACACATTCTTTTTATTAGGATACACAGTTTTGATGCTTTGATTTGGCAAGAGAAGCTTTTCATTCCACTATTTTCCATATAATTAAAGCTCGTCCCTCAAATGCAGCAAACTTAGATTCTTGTAATAATCTCTGTTCTTTGGGTGATTGCACACCATAAACAAATCCTCCTTATTCGTATACATGGTTTTAATGCTTTGACTTAGCAAGAGAAGTATTTCATTGCACCATTTTCTTTAGAATCAAAGTTCGTCCATCATAGGACAAACTTGGATTCTCATAATAATCTTCATTCTTTTTGTGATTTGGCATTATAAACATGTTCAACTTATTAGGATACATGGTTTTGATGCTTTGGTTTTAAAAGAAAAGTTTTCTTCCCACGTTTTTCCTTAGAATTAATGTTCAGCCATTAAGTGCGACAAACAAGGATTTTCATAATAATCTCCATTCTTTCAGTGATCGGACACCATAAACATATTTTCCTTATCGATATACATGGATTTAATGCTTTGACTTGGCAAGGGAAGCATTTCATTGCACTATTTTCTTTTGAATCAAAGCTCGTCCATCATGGGACAAACTTCGATTCTCATAATAACCTCAATTTTTTTGTGATTGGGCACTATAAGCATGTTCTACTCACTAGTACACAGGGTTTTGATGCTGTGGTTCTGAAAAAAATCTGTTATTTCCACCTTTTTCCTTACAATCAAAGTTTATCCATCAAGTGAGACAAACAAGGATTTTCGTAATAATCTCTATTCATTTGATGATTGGGCACTATAAACTCATTCTTTTCATTTTGATACACGGTTTTGACACTTTTATTTGGAAAAAAAAGCTTTTCTTTTCACTATTTTCCTTAGAGTCAAGGTACATCCCTCAAAAGAGACAAACTTGGATTATTGTAATAGTCTCTATTCATTTTGTGATTGGGCATGATAAACACATTCTTTCAATTTGGATACATATTCTTTATGCTTTGATTTGTCAAGCTTTTCATTCTACCTTTCCTTAGAATCAAAGCTTGTCCCTTAAATGGGACAAACTTGGATTCTCATAATAATCTATTTTCTTTTGGTGATTAGGCATCATAAACACATTTTTCTCATTAGTATACATGGTTTCAAACATTTAACTTGGCAAGAGACACTTTAAATTGCACCATTTTCTTTAGAATCAAAGTTCTCCATCATAGGAAAACTTGGATTCTCATAACAATCTCTATTTTTTTTTTGTGATTAGACATTATAAACTCTTTCTACTCAGTAGACACACAGTTTTAATGCTTTGATTTGGCAAGAAAAGATATTCATTCCATCATTTTCCTTAGAATCGAAGCTCATCCCTCAAATGAGATAAACTTAGATTCTCATAATAATCTCCATTCTTTTGGTGATTGGGCTCTATAAACATATTCTCCTCATTGGTATACATGGTTTTATTGCTTTGACTTGCCAAGAGAAGTTTTTCATTGCACGATTTTCTTTAGAATCAAAGTTTGTCCATCATAGGACAAACTTAAATTCTCATAATAATCTCAATTTTTTTTGTGATTGAGCACTATAAACACATTCTATTCACTAGTATACAGGGTTTTTATGCTTTCGTTTTGAAAGAAAATCTTTTCTTTCCACCTTTTACCTTATAATTAAAATTCATCCATCAAGTGAGGAAAACGTGGATTATCATAATTATCTCTATTCATTTGGTGATTAGGCATTATAAACACATTCTCCTCATCTGGATACATGGTTGTGATGCTTTACTTTAGAAAGAAAAGCTTTTTTTGCCACCATTTTCCTTAGAGTAAAGGTTCATCCCTCAAACGAGATAAACTTGGATTATCGTAGTAGTCTCCATTAATTTTGTGATTGGGCATGATAAACACACTGCCTTCACTGTGATACATAGTTTTAATGCTTTGATTTGGAAAGAAAAGCTTTTCATTGTGCCATTTTCCTTAGAATTAAGGATAATTCTTCAAATGGGATAAGCTAAGATCCTCATAATAATCTCTATTCTTTTGATGATTGGGCGCCATAAACATTTTTCTTAGTGGTATACATGGTTTTGATGCTTTGACTTGGCAAGAGAAGCTTTTCATTGCACCGTTTTCATTAGAATCAAAGTTTGTCTATCATGGGATCAACTTGGATTCTCATAATAATCTTCATTCTTTTTGTGATTGGACACTATAAACACATTTTACTCACTAGGAAACAGGGTTTTAAAGCTTTGATTTGGCAAGAGAAGCTTTTCATTCCACCATTTTTTGTAGAATCAAAGCTCATCCCTCAAATGGGACAAACTTAGATTCCCAAAATAATCTCTATTTTTTCAGTGATTGAGCACCATAAATGCATTCTCCTTATTAGCATACATGGTTTTAATGCATTGACTTTGCAAGAAGCACTTTAAATTGCACCATTGTCTTTAGAATCAAAGTTCGTCCATCATAGGACAAACATGGATTCTTATAATAATCTTAATTCCTTTTGCGATTGGGCACTATAAACACATTCTACTCACTAGTATATAGGGTTTTTATGCTTTAGTTCTAAAAGAAAATCTTTTCTTTCCACTTTTTTCCTTAGAATTAAAGTTCATCCATTAAGTAAGGCAAATATGGATTATCATAATAATGTCCATTTACTTGGTGATTGGGCACTATAAACACATTCTCATAATCTGGATACACAGTTTCAACACTATACTTTAGAAAAAAAGCATCTCTTGCCACCATTTTCCTTAGAACAGAGGTTCATCCCTCAAATAGAACAAACTTGGATTATCGCAATAGTCTCCATCCATTTTGTGATTGGGCATGATAAACATATTTCCCTTCAATGGGATACATAGTTTTGATGCTTTGATTTGGCAAAAGAAGCTTTTCATTCCATCATTTTCCTTAGAATCAAAACTCATCCCTCAAATAGGACAAACTTAGATACTCATAATAATCTCCATTCTTTTGGAGAATGGGAGCCATAAAGGCATTCTGCTTATTGGTATCCATGGTTTTGATGCTTTGACTTGGCAAGAGAAGCTTTTCATTGCACCATTTTCCCTAGAATCAAAATTCATCCATCATGGGACAAACTTGCATTCTCATAATAATCTCCATTCTTTTTGTGATTGGACACTATAAACACATTTTACTCACTAGGATACATTATTTTAATGTTTTAGGTTGGCAAGACAAGCTTTTCATTCCACCATTTTCATTAGAATCACAGCTTGCCCCTTAAATGGGATAAACTTTGATTTTCATAATAATCTCCATTCTTTTGGTGATTGGGCACCATAAACACATTTTTCTTATCGATATCATGGTTTTAATGCTTGGCAAGAGAAGATTTTTATTGCAACATTTTCTTTTAAATCAAAGTTCTTCCATCATAGGACAAACTTGGATTCTCATAATAATCTTAATTCTTTTTGGGATTAGGCATAATAACCAAGTTTTACTTATTAGTATACAGAGTTTTGATGCTTTTGTTCTAAAAGAAAAGCTTTTCTTTCCACTTTTTTCCTTAGAATTAATGTTCATCTATCAAGAGAGACGAAAAAAGATTATCATAATAATCTCCATCATTTAGTGATTGGGCACTATAAATTCATTCTTCTCATCTGGATACATAATTTTGACGCTTTAATTTGGAAACAAAAGCTTTTTATTCCACCATTTTCCTTAGAAACAAAGCTCATCCCTTAAAAAGGGCAAACTTAGATTATTGAAATAATCTCTATTCTTTCAGTGATTAGGCACCATAAACTTATTCTCCTTGTTGGTATACATTGGATTTAATGCTTTGACTTGGAAGGAGAAGTTTTCCATTGCACCATATTTTTTTGGAATCAAAGTCTGTCCATCATAGGAGAAACTTGAATTATCATGATAATCTCAATTCCTTTTGTGATTGGGCACTATAAACATGTTTTAATCAGTAGTATATAAGGTTTCTATGCTTTGGTTCTGAAAGAAAAGCTTTTCTTTCCACCTTTTTCCTTAAAATCAAAGTTCTTCCTTTAAGTGAGGTAAACATGGATTATCATAATAATCTCCATTCATTTGGTGATTGGGCACTATAAACACATTCTCCTTATCTTGACACATAGTTTTAACACTTTACTTCCAAAAGAAAAGCTTTTCTTGCCACCATTTTCCTTAGAGTAAAGGTTTATCCCTTAAACAGGACAAACTTGGAATATCATAATAGTCTCCATTCATTTTATGATTGGGCATGATAAACACATTACCTTTGCTACGATACATAGTTTTGATGCTTTGATTTGGCAAAAGGAGCTTTTTATTCTGATGTTTTCCTTAGAATCAAAACTTATCCCTCAAATGGGACAAACTTAGATTCTCATAATAATCTTTATTCTCTTGATGATTGGGCACCAAAAAAATATTTTCCTCTTTGGCATACATGGTTTTGATGCTTTGACTTGGCAAGAGAAGCTTTTCATTGTACCATTTTTTTTAGAATCCAAGTTCATCCATCATGGGACAAACTTGGATTCTCATAATAATCTTCATTCTTTTTATGATTGGACACTGTATGTAGGTTTTACTTACTAGGATACAGGGTTTTGAAGCTTTGATTTGGCAAGAGAAGCTTTTCATTCCACCATTTTTTGTAGAACCCAATCTCATCCCTTAAATAGGACAAACTTAGATTCTCATAATAATCTCTATTCTTTTGGTGATTAGGCACCATAAACACATTCTTTGCATTGGTATACATGGTTTTAACACTTTGACTTGGTAAGAAAAGCTTTTCATTGCACCATTTTCTTTAGAATCAAAGTTCGTCCATCATGCGACAAACTTGGATTCTCATAATAATCTTAATTCTTTTTGTGATTAGGCATTATAAACTTGTTTTACTCACTAGTATACAAGGTTTTGATGCCTTGGTTATGAAAGAAATGTTTTTCTTTTCACCTTTTTCTGCAGAACAAAGTTTACCCATCAAGTGAGACAAACATGGATTGTCATAGTAATCTCCATTCATTTGGCTATAGGGCACTACAAAAACATTCTTTTCTTTTGCATAAACGGTTTTGATGCTTTGGTTTGGAAATAAAAGTTTTTCTTTCCAACATTTTCCATAGATTCAAGGTTCATCCTCAAATAGAATAAGCTTGGATTATCAAAATAGGCTCTATTCATTTTGTGATTGGACATGATAAGCGCATACTTTTCATTAGGATACACAGTTTTGATGCTTTGATTTGGCAAGAGGAGCTTTTTATTCCACTATTTTTCTTAGAATCAAAGCTCATCCTTTAAACGAGACAAACTTAGATTCTCATAATAGCGTTTATTCTTTTAATGATTAGGCACTATAAACACATTCTCCTTATTAGTATCGATGGTGTTGATGCTTTGATATGGCAAGAGAAGCTTTTCATTGCACCATTTTCTTTAGAATCAAAATTCAACCATTATGGGATAAACTTGGATTCTCATAATAATCTTTATTCCATTTGTGATTGGGCATTATAAGTAGATTTTACTCACTAGTATACAAGGTTTTGATGATTTGGTTATGAAAGAAAAGCTTTTCTCTTCACATTTTTCCTTAGAATCAAAGTTTACCTATTAAGTGAGACAAACATGGATTATTGTAATAATCTCTATTCATTTAGTGATTATGCACTACAAACACATTCTCCTTATCTAGATACATGGTTTTGAAGATTTGGTTATGAAAGAAAAGCTTTTCTTTCCACCATTTCCCTAGAATTAAAGTTCACCCATCAAGTAAGGCAAACATGGATTATCGTAATACTTTCCATTCATTTGGTGATTTCACACTATAAACACATTCTCCACATCTGGATACATAGTCTTGATGTTTAGTTTGGAAAAAAAAAGCTTTTCTTTCACCATTTTCCTTAGAGCCAAGGTTTATTCCTCAAATGAGACAAACTTTGATTATCATAATAGTCTCCATTCATTTTATGATTGGGCATGATAAACACATTCTCTTTATTGGGATACAGAGTTTTAATGTTTTGATTCGGCAAGAAAAGCTTTTCATTTCACCATTTTTTGTAAAATCAAAGCTCATCCTTAAAAAAGGGCAAACTTAGATTCTCGAAATAATCTATATTCTTTCAGTGAATGGGCACCATAAACACATTCTCCTCATTGGCATACATGATTCTAATTCTTTGACTGGGTAAGATAAGCTTTTCATTGCATCATTTTTCTTAGAATCAAAGTTCATCCATCATAGGACAAACTTGGATTCTCATGATAATCTTAATTCTTTTAGTGATTGGGCACTATAAACATGTTCTAGTCAATAGTATATAATGTTTGTATGCTTTGGTTCTGAAAGAAAAGCTTTTTTTCCACCTTTTTCCTTAGAATCAAAGTTCTTCCATTAAGTGAGGCAAACATGGATTATTGTAATAATCTCTATTCATTTGGTGATTGGGCACTATAAATGCATTCTTTTTATTTTGATACATGATTTTCATGCTTTACTTCAGAAAGAAAAGCTTTTCTTGCCACCATTCTCCTTAAAGCAGAGGTTCATCCCTCAAACAGGATAAACTTGGATTATCGTAATAGTCTCTATTCATTTTTTGATTGGGCATGATAAATACATTACCTTCATTGCGATACATAGTTTTAATGCTTTGATTTGGAAAGAAAAGCTTTTTATTTTGCCATTTTCCTTAGAATTAAAGCTTATCCCTCAATTCGGACAAACCTAGATTCTCATAATAATCTTCATTCTTTTGATGATCGGGCACTACAAAACAATTTCCTCTTGGAAATACATGGTTTTGATGCTTTGACTTGGTGAGAGAAGCTTTTCATTGCACCATTTTAGTTAGAATCAAAGTTCGTCCATTATGAGACAAAGTTGGATTCTCATAATAATCTCTATTCTTTTTGTAATTAGACATTATTAACATATTCTACTCACTAAGATACATGGTTTTAAAGCTTTGATTTGGCAAGAGAAGCTTTTTATTTCACTATTTTTTATAGAATCAAAGCTCGCCCGTCAAATGGGACAAACACAGATTCTCATAATAATCTCCATTATTTCGATGATTGGGCATCATAAACACATTCTTCACATTGTTATACATGGCTTAGCAAGAGAAGCTTTTCATTGCACCTTTTCTTTAGAATCAAAATTCATCCATCATGGGACAAACTTGGATTCTCATAATAATCTTAATTCATTTTGTGATTGGGCATCATAAATGCATTTTACTCATTAGTATACAAGGTTTCGATGCTTTGGTTATGAAAGAAAAGCTTTTCTTTTCACTTTTTCCTTAAAATCAAGGTTTAAACATCAAGTGAGACAAATATGGATTATCATAATACTCTCCATTCATTCAGTGATTGGGCACTATAAACACATTCTCCTCATCTGGATACGTGGTTTAGAAGCTTTGGTTCTAAAAGAAAATCTTTTCTTTCCACCATTTCCTTAAAAATCAAAGTTCAACCATCAAGTGAGGAAAACATAGATTGCCATAATAATCTCTATTTATTTGGTGATTGGGCACTATAAACATATTCTCATCATCTGGTTACATGGTTTTAACGCCTCACTTCAGAAAGAAAAGCTTTTCTTCCCATTATTTTCTTTAGAGTAGAGGTTTATCCCTCAAACGGGTCAAACTTAGATTATCATAATAGTCTTTATTCATTTTGTAATTGGCATGATCAACACATTTTCTTCATTGGGATACACAATTTTGATGCTTTAATTTGGCAAAAAAAGCTTTTCATTCCACTATTTTTCTTAGAATCAAAGCTCGTCTCTTAAATAGGATGAACTTAGATTCTTGTAATAATCTCCATTCTTTTGGTGATTGGGCACCATAAACACATTCTCCTCATTAGTATACATGGTTTTAGTGCTTTGGCTTGGCAAGCGACACTTTTAATTACACCATTTTCTTTAGAATTAAGAGTTCATCCTTCATAGGACAAACTTAGATTCTCATAATAATCTCTTTTTTTTTGTGATTAGGCACTATAAATAGGTTTTACTCACTAGGATACACAATTTTGATACTTTGGTTTTAAAAGAAAAACTTTTCTTTCTACCTTTTTTGATAGAATCAAAGTTTATCAATAAGGTGAGATAAACATGGATTATCATTGTAAACTCCATGTGTCTAGTGATTGGGTACCATAAACACATTCTCCTCATTTGAATACACAATTTTGATGCTTTAGTTTGGAAAAAAGGTTTTCTTTCCACCATGATCCTTCGAATCAAGCTTTATCCCTTAAACAGGACAAACATGGTTTATCATAGTGGTCTCTATTCATTTTATGGTTGGGCACGACAAACTTATTCTCTTCATTGGGATACACAGTTTTGATGCTTTAATTTGGAAATAGTAGCTTTTCATTCTACCATTTTTTTAGAATTGAAGCTCATCCCACAAATGAGACAAACATAGATTCTCATAATAATTTTCATTCTTTTGATGATTGGGTGCCACAAACACATTTTTCCCATTGGTATACATGGTTTTGATGCTTTAACTTGGTAAGAGAAGCTTTTCATCGCACCATTTTCATTAGAATCCAAGTTCATCCATCATCGGACAAACTTGGATTCTCAAAATAATCTCTATTCCTTTTGTGATTGGACACTATAAACACATTCTAATCACTAGGATACATGGTTTTGAAGCTTCGATTTGGCAAGAGAACCTTTTCATTCCACCATTTTCCTTAGAATCAAAGCTCATTCTTTAAATAGGACAAACTTAGATTCTTGTAATAATCTCTATTCTATTGGTGATTGGGCATCATAAACAAATTCTCCTCATATATATACACGATTTAATGCTTTAACTTGGAAAAAGAAGTTTTTCATTGCACTACTTTCCTCAGAATCAAAGTTCACCCATCATGGGACAAACATGGATTCTTGTAATAATCACCATTTTTTTTGTGATTGGACATTATGAACATGTTATACTCACTAGGATACATGATTTTGATGCTTTGGTCTTGAAAGAAAAGCTTTTCTTTCTACCTATTTCCTTAGAATCAAAACTTATCCATCAAGTAAGACAAATATGGATTATCGTAATAATCTCTATTCATTTGGTTATTGGGCACTATAAAAATATTCTCCTTATTTGGATACACTGCTTTGATGCTTTGGTTTGGAAAGAAAAGCTTTTTTTCCACCACTTTCCTTAGAGTCAAGGTTCATCCCTTAAATAGGATAAACATGGATTATCATAATAGTCTCCATTCATTTTGTGATTGGGCATGATCAACACATTCTCTTCATTGGGATGCACAGTTTTTTGATGCTTTGATTTGGTAAAACAAGCTTTTTTATTCCACCATATCCTTTAGAATCAAAGTTCATCCCTTAAATGGACCAACTTAGATTCTCATAATAATCTCTATTCTTTTGGTGATTGGGCACCATAAACACATTCTCCTTATTGGTATACATGGTTTTAGTGCTTTAACTTAGCAAAAGACGCTTTTAATTTTATCCATCACGGGACAAACTTGGATTCTCATAATAATCTTCATTCTTTTTTTGATTGGGCACTATAAATAGGTTTTACTCATTAGGATACACGATTTTAATGCTTTGGTTTTGAAATAGAAGCTGTTCTTTTGACCTTTTTCCTTAGAATCAAAGTTCATCCATTAAGTGAGATGAACATGGATTATCGTAATAATCTACTTTTTTTGGTGATTAGTTACTACAAATGCATTGTCCTTATTTGGATACATGGTTTTAATGCTTTGGTTTGGAAAGAAAACTTTTTTTCCACCATTTTCCTTAAAATCAAGATTCATCCCTTAAATGGGACAAACATGGATTACCATAATAGTCCCAATTCATTTTGTGATTGGGCATTGTAAACACGTTCTTTTCATCAGGATATATAGTTTTGATGCTTTGATTTGGCAAGAAAAGCCTTTCATTCTAACGTTTTTCTTAAAATCAAAGCTTACCCTTTAAATAGGATAAACTTTGATTCTCGTACTAATCTTAATTTTTTTGATGATTGGGCACCGTTAACAAATTCTCCTCATTGATATACACGATTTTAATGCTTTGACTTGGCAAGAGAAGCTTTTTATTGAACCACTTTGCCTATAATCATAGTTCATCTATCATGGGACAAACATGGATTTTCATAATAATTATCATTCTTTTCATGATTGGATACTATAAACATGTTCTGCTCACTAGGATACATGATTTTGATGCTGTTGTCCTGAAAGAAAAGCTTTTCTTTCTACCTTTTTCTTTAGAATCAAAGTTCATCCACCAAGTGAGACAAACATGGATTATGGTAATAATGTCCTTTTATTTGGCTATTAGGCACTATAAAAACATTTTTCTTTTTCAGATAAATGGTATTAATGCTTTGGTCATAAAAGAAAAGTTTTTTTCCCACCATTTTCCATAGAATCAAGGTTTGTTCCTCAAACAGGACAAACCTGGATTACCGTAATAGTCTTTATTCATTTTATGATTGGACATGATAAGCAAATATTCTTTATTGGGATGCACAGTTTTGATGCTTTCATTTGGCAAGAGAAGCTTTCATTCCACCATTTTTCTTAGAATTAAAGCTCATCCCTCAACCAGGACAAACTTAGATTCTTGTAATAATCTCCATTCTTTCGGTGATTGCGCACCATAAACATATTCTCATTATTGGTTTACATGGTTTTAATGCTTTGATTTGGCAAGAGAAACTTTTCATTACACCATTTTTTTTTTAAAATCAAAGTCCATCCATCAAGTGAGGCAAACATGGAATATCATAATAATTTTAATTCATTTGGTGACTGGGCACTATAAACACATTCTCAACATCTGGATACATGGTTTTGATGTTTTATGTTAGAAAGAAAAGCTTTTCCTCCCACCATTTTCCTTAGCACAAGGTTCATCCCTTAAATAGGTCAAACTTGGATTATCATAATAGTCTCTATTCATTTTGTGATTGGCATGTTCAACATATTCTCTTCATTAGGATACACAATTTTGATGCTTTGATATGGCAAAAAAAGCTTTTCGTTATGCCATTTTTCTTAGAATCAAAGCACGTCCTTTGAATGGGAAAAACTTAGATTCTCGTAATAATTTCCATTCTTCTAGTGATTGGGCACCATAAACACATTCTCCTCATTGGTATGCATGGTTTTAGTGCTTTAACTTGGAAAGAGATGCTTTTAACTACACCAGGTTCTTTAGAATCAAAGTTCATCCATCATGGGACAAACTTGGATTCTAATAATAATCTCCATTCTTTTTGTGATTGGGCACTATAAATAGGTTCTACCACTAGGATACAGGTTTTAATGCTTTGGTTTTCAAAAAAAAAAACTTTTCTTTTGACATTTTTCATAGAATCGAAGTTCATCAATTAAGGTAGACAAACATGGATGGTCATTATAATCTCCATTTGTTTGGTGATTAGGTACTATAAACACATTTTTCTCATTTAGATATACGGTTTTGATGCTTTGGTTTGGAAAAAAAAAGTTTTCTTTCCACCATTTTCCTTCGAACCAAGATTCATCCCTCAAATGGGACAAACATGGGTTATCATAGTAGCTCCATTCATTTTATGATTGGGCATCAGAAAAACATTCTCTTCATTGGGATAATAGTTTTGATGCTTTTAATTTGGCATGAGCAGCTATTCATTCTACCATTTTCCTTAGAATTAAAGCTCACCCCTTAAATGATACAAGCTTATATTATCGTAATAATCTCCATTCTTTTGATGATTGGGCACCATAAACATATTTTTCTCATTGGTATACATGGTTTTAATTTTTTGACTTGGTAGGAGAAGCTTTTCATTGCACCCTTTTTGTCAGAATCTAAGTTCATCCATCACAGAACAATCTTGGATTCACATAATAATCTATATTCTTCTTGTGATTAAAAACTGTAAACACGTTATACCCACTAGGATACACAGTTTTGAAGCTTTGATTTGGCAAGATAAGCTTTTCATTCCACTATTTTCCTTAGAATAAAAACTTGTTACTCAAATAGGACAAACTTAGATTCTTATAATAATCTCCATTCTTTTAGTGATTAGACACCGTAAACAAATTATCCTTGTTGATATACATGGTCTTAATGTTTTGACTTGGCAAGAGAAGCTTTTCATTTCACCACTTTCCTTAGAATCAAAGTTCACCCATCATGGGACAAACATGGATTCTTGTAATAATCACCATTCTTTTTGTGATCAGACACTATAAATATGTTTTACTCTCTAGGATACACAGTTTTGATGCTTTGGTCTTCAAAGAAAAGTTTTTATTTCTACCATTTTCCTTAGAATCAAAATTCATCCATCAAGTGAGACAAATATGGATTATGGTAATAATCTCCATTCATTTGGTTATTGGGCACCATAAAAATATTCTCCTCCTTTGGATACACTGTTTTGATGCTTTGGTTTGGAAGGAAAAGCTTTTCTTTCCACCATATTCATTAGAGTCAAGGTTCATCCTTATATAAGATAAACATAGATTATCTTAATAGTCTCTATTCATTTTGTGATTAGGCATGGTTAGCGTATTCTTTTCATTGGGATACATAGTTTTGATGTTTTGATTTGGCATGAGAATCTTTTCATTCCACCATTGTCCTTAGAATCAAAGCTTATCCCTCAAATGGGAAAAACTTATATTCTTGTAATAATCTCCATTCTTTCGATGATTAGGCACATAAACATATTTTCCTCACTGGTTTACATGGTTTTAATGCTCTAACATGGCAAGAGAAGCTTTTCATTGCACCATTTTTGTTAGAATCCAAGTTCATCCATCATGGGACAAACTTGGATTTTGACAATAATCTCATTCTTTTTATGAATGGGCACTATAAATAAGTTCTACTCACTAGGATACATAACTTTGATGATTTGGTTTTGAAAGAAAAGCTTTTCTTTCGACCTTTCTCCTTAGAATCGAAGTTTATCCATAAAGTGAGACGAACGTGGATTATCATAATAATCTTCATTTGTTTCATGATTAGGTACATAAAGGCATTGTCCTCATTTGGATACGCAGTTTTCATGCTTTGGTTTGGAAAGAAAAGGGTTTTTTTTTCCACCAGTTTCCTTGAAATCAAGATTCGTACCTCAAACGGGATAAACATGGATTATCATAATAGTCTACATTTATTTTGTGATTGGGCATGATAAAAAAATTCTCTTCATTAGGATATACAGTTTTAATGCTTTGATTTGGCAAGGAAAGCTTTTTATTCCACCATTTTCCTTAGAATCAAAGCTCATCCCTTAAAAGGGATAAACTTAGATTTTCATAATAATCTCCACTCTTTCGATGATTGGGTGCCACAAACACATTTTCCTCGTTGGTATACATGTTTTGATGCTTTGACTTGGTAAGAGAAGCTTGTCATTACACCATTTTCATTAGAATCCAAGTTCATCCATCATGGGACAAACTTGGATTCTCATAATAATCTCTATTTTTTTTGTGATTAGACATTGTAAACACGTTCTACTCATTAGGATACATGGTTTTGATGCTTTGGTCTTGAAAGAAAAGCTTTTTTTTTACCTTTTTCTTTAGCATCAAAGGTCATCTATCAAGTGAGACAAATATGGATTATGGTAATAATGTCCATTCATTTGGTTCTTGGGCACTATAAAAACATTTCCTCATTTGGATACACTATTTTGATGCTTTGGCTTGGAAAGAAAAGCTTTTCTTTCTACATTTTTCCTTAAAGTCAAGGTTCATCCCTCAAATAGGACAAACACGGATTATCATAATAGTGTCTATTTATTTTGTGATTGGGCATGATTAACACATTTTCTTCATTGGGATACTCAGTTTTGATTCTTTGATTTAGCAAGAGAAGCTTTTCTTTCCACCATTTTCCTTAAAATGAAAGCTCATCCCTCAAATGGGATAAACTTAGATTCTCAAAATAATCTCCATTCTTTTGTTGATTGGGCACCATAAACACATTCTCCTTATTGGTGTACATGGTTTTAGTGCTTTAACTTGGCAAGAAACGCTTTTAATTACACCATTTTCTTTAGAATCAAAGTTCATCCACCATTGGACAAACTTGGATTCTCATAATAATCTCCATTCTTTTTGTGATTGGGCATTATAAACAGGTTCTACTCACAAGGATACACGATTTTGATGCATTGGTTTTAAAAGAAAAGCTTTTCTTTCGACCTTTTTCCTTAGAATCGAAGTTCATCCACTAGGTGAGATGAATATGGATTATCATAATAATCTCCATTTGTTTGGTGATTGGGTACCACAAATGCATTGTCCTCATTTGGATACATGGTTTTGATGCTTTGGTTTAGAAAGAAAAGGTTTCTTTTCCATCATTTTCCTTAAAATCAAGATTCATCCTTTAAAGAGGACAAACATGGATTATTATAATTATCCCCATTCATTTTATCATTGGGCATGATAAACACGTTCTCTTCATTGGGATATATAGTTTGGATGCTTTGATTTAGCAAGAAAAGCTTTTCATTCCAATATTTTCCTTAGAATCAAAGCCCGTCCCTTAAATAGGACAAACTTAGATTCTCATAATAATCTCTATCGTTTTAGAGATTGGGCACCATCAACAAATTCTCCTTATTGATATACACAATTTTAATGCTTTGACTTGGCAAGAGAAGCTTTTCATTGCACCACCTTTCTTAGAATCAAAGTTCATCTGTTATGGGACAGACATGGATTCTCATAATAATCATCGTGTTTTTGTGATTGGACACTATAAACGTTTTCTACTCACTAGGATACACGGTTTTAATGCTTTGTTATTGAAAGAAAAGCTTTTTTTTCTACCTTTTTCTTTAGAATCAAAGCTCATCCATTAAGTGAGACAAACTTGGATTATGGTAATAATGTCCATTCATTTGGTTATTAGGCACTATAAACACATTATCCTCTTTTGGATAAACAATTTTAATGCTTTGGTCATGAAAGAAAAGTTTTTCTTTCTATCATTTTCCATAGAATCAAGGTTCAACCCTCAAACAAGACAAACTTGGATTATCATAATAGTCTTTATTCATTTTATGATTGGACATGATAAGCAAATACTCTTTATTGGGATACATGGTTTCAATGCTTTGATTTGCAAGAGAAGCTTTTCATTCCACCATTTTCCTTAGAATCAAAGCTCATCCCTGAAATGGGAGAAACTTAGATTCATGGAATAATCTCCATTTTTTTGGTAATTGGCCACCATAAACATATTTCCCTCATTGGTTTACATGGTTTTAATGCTTTGACTTGGTAAGTGAAGCTTTTCATTACATCATTTTTGTTAGAATCCAAGTTTGTCCATCATGGGACAAGCTTGAATTCTTACAATAAACTTCATTCTCTTTGTGATTGGGCATTATCAATAGGTTTTACTCACTAGGATGCACGGTTTTGATGCTTTAGTTTTAAAAGAAAAGCTTTTTTTTACTTTTTTTCCTTAGAATTAAAGTTCATCCATCAAGTGAGACGAACATGGATTATCATAATAATCTTTATTCATTTAGTGATTAGGTACCACAAACACATTATCCTTATTTGGATGCACGATTTTGATGCTTTGGTTTGGAAAGAAAAGGTTTTCTTTCCACCATTTTCCCTAGAGTTAAGATTCATACCTCAAATAGGACAAACATGGATTATCATAATATTCTTCATTCATTTCGTGATTGGACATAACAAATAAATTCTTTTCATTGGGATATATAGTTTTGATGCTTTGATTTGGCAAGATAAGCTCTTTATTCCACCATTTTTCTTAGAATCAAAGGTTATCCCTCAAATAGGATAAACTTAGATTTTCATAATAATCTCCATTCTTTTGATGATTAGGTGCCATAAACATATTTTCCTCATTGGTATACATGGTTTTGATGCTTTGACTTGGCAAGATAAGCTTTTCATTGCAATATTTTTGCTAGAATCCAAGTTTGTTCATCATGGGAAAAACTTGGATTCTCATAATAATCTCCATTCTTTTTGTGATTGGACACTATAAGCATGTTCCACTCACTAGGATGCATGGTTTTGATGATTTGGTCTTGAAAGAAAAGCCTTTCTTTCTACCTTTTTCTTTAGAATCAAAGTTTATCCATCAAGTGAGACAAACATGGATTATGGTAATAATCTTCATTCATTGGTTATTGGGCACTGTAAAAATATTCTCCTCATTTGGATACACTATTTTGATGCTTTAGTTTGGAAAGGAAAGCTTTTCTTTCCAACATTTTCCTTAGAGTCAAGATTCATCCCTTAAATAGGACAAACATAGATTATCATAGTAGTCTCCATTTATTTTATGATTGGCCCTGAATAACATATTCTCTTTATTGGGATGCATAGTTTTGATGCTTTGATTTGGTAAGAGAAGCTTTTCATTCCGCCATTTTCGTTAGAATGAAAGCTCTTCCTTCAATGGGATAAACTTTTTTTTCAGTGATTGGGCACCATAAACAAATTCTCCTCATTGATATACACAGTTTTAATGCTTTGACTTGGCAAGAGAAGCTTTTCATTGCACTATTTTTCATAGAATCAAAGTTCATCCATCATGGGATAAACATGGATTCTTATAGTAATCACCATTCTTTTTGTGATTGGACAATATAAATACGTTCTACTCACTAGGATGCATGGTTTTGATGCTTTGGTCTTGAAGGAAAAGCTTTTCTTTCTATCTTTTTCCTTAAAATCAAAGTTCATCCATAAACTGAGACAAACATGGATTACTATAACAATCTCCATTCATTTGGCTATTGGACACTATAAAAACATTCTCCTTATATGGATACACAGTTTTGATGCTTTGGTTTAGAAAGAAAAGTTTTTTTTTCCATAATTTTCTTTATAATCAAGGTTTGTCCCTGTTTGTCCTAAAAATGGGACAAACTTAGGTTATCATAATAGTCTCTATTCGTTTTATGATTGGAAATGATAAATATATATTATTCATTAGGATACGCAATTTTGATGTTTTGATTTGGCAAGAGAAGCTTATCATTCCACTATTTTCCTTAGAATCAAAGCTCATCCCACAAATGAGACAAATTTAGATTCTTGTAATAATCTCCATTCTTTCGGTGATTGGGCACCACATATTCTCCTAATTGGTATACATGGTTGTAACACTTTAACTTGGCAAGAGAAGCTTTTCATTGCACAATTTTCTTTAAAATCAAAGTTTATCCATCATGGGACAAACTTGGATTCTCATAATAATCTCTATTCTTTATGTGATTGGGCATTATAAAAACGTTTTACTCACTAGGATACAAAGTTTTAATGCTTTACTTTTAAAAGAAAAGCTTTTATTTCCACATCATTCCTTGGAATCAAAGTTCATCCATCTAGTGAGGTAAACATGGATTATCATAATAATCTCTATTCATTGGTGATTGGGCACCATAAACACTTTCTCCTCATTTGTATACGCGATTTTGATGCTTTAGCTTAGAATGAAAAGCTTTTCTTTCCATTTTCTTTCTTAGAATCAAGGTTTATTTATCAAGTGAGACAAACATGGATTATCGTAATAATCTCCATTCATTTAGTGATTGGGAACCATAAATAGATTCTTCTTATTTGGATGTATGGTTTTGATGCTATGTATGTTAAAGAAAACCATTTCTTTTTGCTATTTTCCTTAGAATAAAGGTTCATCCCTCAAATGGGACAAACATAGGTTATCATCATAGACTCCATTCATTTTGTGATTGGGCATGATAAACACATTCTTTTCATTAGTATACAAAGTTTTAATGCTTTTTTTGGAAAGAAAAGCTTTTTTTTCCACTATTTTACTTAGAATTAAGGTTCATCCCTCAAACGGGACAAACTTGGATTATCGTAATAGTCTCCATGCTTTTTATGATTTGGCATTATAAACATTTTTCCTAGAATTAAAGCTTATCCCTCAAATAGGACAAAATTAGATTCTCGACATAATCTCCATTCTTCTGGTGATTAGGCACTATAAACATATTCACTTTATTGGTGTACATGGTTTTAAAGATTTGACTTTGTAAAAGAAGCTTTTCATCGCAACATTTTTTTTAGAATCAAAGTTTGTCCATCGTGAGACAAACATGGATTCTCATAATATGTCTATTTTTTTGTGATTGGGTGCTTTAAACACATTCTACTCACTAGGATACATGGTTTTTATGCTTTAGTTTTGAAAGAAAAAGTTTTTTTTCCACCTTTTTTCTTAGAATCAAATTTCATTTATCAAGTGAGACAAACATGGATTATCATAATAATCTCTATTTATTTGGTAATTAGGTTCTACAAACAGATTATCATCATTTGGATACATGGTTTTGACTATTTGGTTTACAAAGAAAAGCTTTTTTTTCCACCATTTTCCTTAGAATCCAGGTTTGTCCCTCATACAAGACAAGCTTGGATTATCATAATAGACTCCATTCATTTTGGGATTAGGGATGATAAACACATTTTCTTCACTAGGATACAGAGTTATGATGCTTTGATTTGGTAAGAATAGCTTTTCTTTCCACCATTTTCCTTAGAATCAAGGTTTATTCCTCAAACGGGACAAACTTGGATTATCGCAATAGTCTCTATTCATTTTATGTTTGGGCATGATAAACACATTCTCTTTATTGGGATACACAGTTTTAAATGCTTTGATTTGGCAAGAGAAGCTTTTTATTCCACCATATTTCTTAGAATCAAGGCTCATCCTTACAATGGGACAAAGTTAGATTCTCATAATAATCTTTATTCTGTTAGTGATGGGCACCATAAACACATTCTCTTTATTGGTGTACATGATTTTAATGCTTTGACTTGGCAAGAGACGCTTTTCATTACACCATTTTCTTTAGAATAAAAGTGCATCCATCATGGACAAACTTGGATTCACATAATAATCTATTTGTTTTGTGATTGGGCACTATAAACATGTTCTAGTCACTAGATACATGGTTTTGATGCCTTAGTTTTATAAGAAAAGCTTTTCTTTTCACCTTTTTCCTTATAATCAAAGTTTATTTATCAAGTGAGATAAACATGGATTATCATAATAATCTTCATTCATTTGGCGATTCGGCACTATAAACACATTCTCCTTATTTGGATACACGATTTTGATGCTTTGTTTTGGAAAGAAAAGCTATTCTTTCCTCTATTTTTGGTAGAATCAAGGTTTATCCCTCAAGGATTTGGATGCTTTAATGTACAAAATATGCTTATTAGTTTGATATCTCTTGTTCATGCATTTTATGCCATATCTATGCATCTTGTTATCCTTAATCCATGTATGAATCATTAGTCTAACACATTTCAAGCACATATATATATTAGCTTGCAAAAATCATTGTCATTTTTAGCATCCATGACATTGTCTAGTTACAATGCATAACACTTTCTTTGTCTAAATCATTTGTAAAGTTAGCACCTCCATTCATGTTGTATGCCATCCCCTTGTATGTTTGTTGTCTACTCCTTGTTAAAATGCATGTCTGGCGGTTGTTAAAACTAATTTTCAAGACCCCCCCAAGCCAAGAATGTTAACCTCAATCGACCAAGATTAGCATGGACTTAGCATTTTCCTTAAGCTAACAAAATATCTTGGGAAAAATTAAGTTTTTTAGATCTAGAATGTTGGTTAAACAAGCTCAAATCTTTTCATTTTTTGACGAAAATAGCTTTACACTCACCCCTAAATGTTGGTGCCTTATTTTTGGGTCAAAACGTTGAATGGTATGATCAAAGGGCTATTTCATCATCCCAAAGTACTCTGGGGCTGTGCAAATGAGGTTGTGATGATCATGCCACTCTTTCCCTTTAGTCATGGACGTTTGAATGTCCATGACTCAAGCGTAGACCCCTAAACATTAAGAAAACAAGAAATATCCTCTACTTTGCTTTGTTCCTTGCTGGTAGCATAACTGCTGCAAATTAAAAAATTATTTTAAAATCTGAAATGATTTTTCATGAATTTTTTGATATTTTTCTCTCAAAACATGTTGAATTATCTTAAAAACAGTGCCTTATTTACCCTTGGATCATTCTAGATCAGAGAGTTATGATTTTTCAAATCTAGGCATCCAGAACCTCTAAAATTCAAACATTTATTCTGGTTAGGCTGTTCTGGCTCACTAAATGATTTTTCCAAATTTTTCAAGCATTTTTCCTAAAATTTTCATGAAATTCCCTTTCTGCAAAGGTTTGTGATTTTTCAATACCAAATGAGTTTGGGGTGATTTTTTAAAATTTGACACATCTTGTCACTCTTATGCTCTTCCAGTAGCTTAATCAATTCAAACTTGAAAATGTATTCCCTTAGAAAGTGACTTCTTGGGATATTGGAAGTATTTTTAGAATGACCCTCATCGAGTTACTTTTCTAACGGTGTCTTTTCCACCTTTTTAATCCTTCAAACCAATTTAGAATAAATTCGAGAAGCAAGATACCGCAAAGCTGTCCCCTGTTTTTGATTTTGGTCAAAATTAAGTTGTTTTCTCGAATTTTATCTCGAGACATTCGAATGTATCCATGTCACCTTGATCAGACTCGAGAACATACCTTAACCTCTGACAAGCTCATATCAAGGCACAAACATATTTTACATCTTTATCATCCTCATTCACAATAAATCTTTTTGCCAAAAATCGTTGAATGCTCATCCATTTTCTAAATCATGAAGTTATGTCATCCACGGGGATACTCCAACCCCATCCTTCTAAGGGGATACTCCAACCCCGTTCTTCAAAATTGTCAAGATTTGAAAATCTTTCTATGTCAAAGTGATTTCTCATCCACGGGATTCTACAACCCTAACCTTTTAAGGGGATACTTTAACCTTGCTTTTTAAAATTGTCAAGATTTAAAAATTTTCTTTTGTAAGAAAAAAACTATTTTCCATTCATAGGGATACTCCAACCCCATCTTTATGAGGAGATACTCCAATCTTATCTTTCAACTACAAACTAATCATTCTTTTTTTTTGTTCTCGGATTTCTATGAATATGTTAAACAAACCTTGTTTAATCAACAAACCTATATGCAAATCGAAAATTGTTGATTCGATTATTCTTAGATAATCGATGTCAATAGCGAGATAAATTCTAATAGTCCATTCCTCTTCGTTATCATTGAATTGAATGATCCATGTTAGGTTACTTCATTTATTGTCTTACTAACATGATTTCTTTATGATCATTATGTGCATTCATATTTTCAAAATGTTTCCAAATAAAATTAAAGGTAATGTTGCACGTGGGTATCTCTTCAATGCCCAAAGTGAAACATTTCATTTTCAAAGTAAAATCCAGAGGTCATTTTTATTGAAAATCTCTATATTCCCCATCTCTTCAAGGTGTATATGAGATTAAATCTTTTTCATCAAAACCTAGATTATTTCTATAAGATTCATGCATTAGAAGAGGGTTTTATCGAAATAGCGACAAGTTAAGATCGAAAAAATCAAAACTGGGATAAGACATAGATAATAAGGTACTGATTTCAGGCATTGCAAAGAGGTTCGTACCTCATCATGCATAACAACTCTTGAACCTAAACGGTGAATCTTTGCATTAAATAGACTATGGGATCGATGTTTTGAGTTTCGTATCCCAAAATATATGGTTTCAATAGGCATCCAGTTATGCCTAGCCTAAAATGATTGATGGTCACTCCAAACATTGACCATCTCATGATGGTCATCTGAGACCACTAAGATGAGTGATTCATCTTAAGGTCTCTTTCCCTATATCATAAGTTGAGAATCCATACATTTTCGTTCTCATCATATCACCAAAGAAAAGTCTTGATCAAAAAGATATTTTTAAGTCAGAAAAGTATATTAAGTCATACAACTCTTAGATTCGCAAGGATCCACCCTTGGGTACATTATGATAATGGAAAATCAAATGATTATGAAGATAAACTTTTTAGGCTATTTGCCAGATTTTGCAAATATACGGTTAAAAAATGAATGATTAAGGTTCTCAAAAATCCTTTAGAAGCACAACACAGTTAGGATAATATAACATTTGCAAGAGCAATTCTTTTTGTTACTTTGCTTTTGAATTTTGTAAATATGACTATGTATGACAATAATCAGTGGACAAGGTAGAGAATTTTGGTAAATCGTACAATACTATTGAGTCATGACTCAAATTCCTTGAATTCTAGCATCTACAATAATCTTTATGTCTGTTGAATCATGTCTTATTTACTTATTTATATATTCGTTTATTCATTTTGTTCATTCGTACATTTTTTTCATTTACTGACATACATACATGGATAATAATAAAGATAAATGTTGGCAAGACATATGTATTCATGCATACTGATTTAAATTCCTTTTTCATATTTTTTAAGGCGACGTAGCACAAGTATAAAATGGAAGACATCACAAACTGCAAGCTTGATGAAGTTTCTCGGAACAAGCAAGTCCGTTTGCACCCAATAAAATATTATTTTGACTTTTGCCAAGAATTTAGGGAAATACAATCTTAAAGACAATTCTTTAACATTAAAGTTATAACACTAATAGTGGTTCACTTTCATAACCGATAGATGTAAAAATCATCACATAAAAAATAAAATTGGGGTCTTAGACTTGAACAAAAACAGACGTCCTACAAAAACAAAACTATAACTAAAAAATTGATATTACTACAAATAGTCCCATATCATAACAATATTTCTGCTAAGGATCCAGGGAAGTGCAAGCTAGAAGGCAACCACTTTATTGAAGTCAATCCCATAATACATATTCATGCTAACCAAGGGGCAATAGGTGGCATATATGGGATGAGAAAGTAATTCTATCATAGCCGATTGGATGTTAAAAAGTCAAGAAAACAAGGAAATCCATTCAGACAGTGTCTTCGACCCTAGCTTTTCATTGTTCAATGACCTTAATAAAATAAGATGATCTTTACCATTCCAACAAAACTTGCAAAACTCTACTCAAGGTGGTATAATCGAGTGTCAGGGTGCATACTTTTTGTCTAAGGATTCCATCAACTAAGGCATGCTGTTCAATCTGAAGTATCAGCAAGATCAGTAGGAGGTCATAAGCTACCATAAATTTTAACTCAGATTATTTGGATGAGTTTTTGCTATGCAATGAGCTTTTGGATTCATCTTCTCTACTAAGGAATTTAGTAAAGAGTCATATAATGGTTGTCTTCATGGCATGGTTGCAATGAAAGGAAAGAACCACACATCTTATGGAATTCTCGATTTTGAGGACTTAGAGTTTGATGCACCTCTTAACCTTCCATTAGCTTACCTACAGTTCAACAATAGAGGATGCTCGTTCAGTGAAATTCTAAGAGCAAATGGATGAGTATTAAGAATAATTAGTCTAAGGGTCATTAACCTTTTGGTAGTATGCAAATCAGGGGCAATTTCTATCTCGACTTTAAAAATTTGTACATTTTTTATGAAATGAATTTTGATTTGTAAATAGCATGCATCTCTAACCATTGTCACAACATACCCCGGGGTGGATCCTCATGGATCTATAGGTGTGTACGACTTAAAATACTTTCTTAACTTGGAAGTGTCTTCTTGATTGAGACTATTTTTTGGCGTTGTGATGAAAACAAAAAAGTATAGATTCTCGACTTATGACATAATGAGGGGGACCATAAGATAAATCACTCATCTTATTAGTCTCGTATGACCATCACGAAATGGTTAATGCTTGGAGTTTCCACCGATCATTTCAGGCTAAGCATGATCGGATGCCTATTGAAACCTATGTTTTGAGTTTCAAAACTCAAAACATTGATCCCATGGTCTACGTAATGCAAAGATTCACTATTTGGGTTTAAGAGTTGGTTATGCACGATGAGCTACAAACCTCTTCACGATGCCCGAAATCAGTACCTTACTAGCTATGTCTTATCCTGATTTCAATGCTTTCAATCTTAACTTGTCATTATTTCAATATAACCCTCTTTTGATGCATGATTCTTATAGAAATACAAATCTAGGTTTTAATGAAAAAGATTTAATCTCATACAGACCCCGAAGAGATGGAAAATATAGAGATTTTTTATGAAAGTGACCTCTGGATTTTACTTTAAAAATGGAATGCTCCACTTCAGGCACTGGAGAGATACCTACACGGAACATTACCTTAATTTCATTTTGGGAACATTTTGAAACGTGAATGCAAATAATCATCACAAAGAAATCATATTAGTAAGATAATAAATGAAATAACATAACATAGATTATTTAGTGCAATAATAAAGAAAATGGGTGTACTATGGGAATTTATCTTGCTATTGGAATCGATTATCAAGTAATAATCGAATCGACCATTTTCGAGATGCATTTGGATTTCTTGATTAAATGAGATTTGTTTGACATATTCATGGAAATCCAGGAAGGAAAAGAATTTAATTATAATTGAAAGACTAGGTTAGAGTATCCCCGTGGATGATAAATAATTTTGACAATGAAAGTTTCTTTTAATCTTAACAATTTCAAAAAGCAGGGTTGGAGTATCCCCTCGGATGGTCAGGTTAGAGTAGCCCCGTGAATGACAAAACTTCATGATTCAAAAAATTGGTGAGCATTTGACATTTTTTGGCTAAAAGATTTATTGTGAATGAGGATGGTAAAGATGTAAAATATGTTTGTGCCTTGATATGAGCTTGTGGGATGTTAAAGTATGTTCTCAAGTCTGATCGGGGTGATATAGAGACATTCGAATGTCTTGAGATGAAATTCGGGAAAACGACTTGATTTTGACCAAAACCAAAAATAAGGGATAGCATCATGCTATCTTGCTTCCCGATTTATTCTAAATTGATTTGAAGGATTTAGAAGGTGGGCAAAACACCTTTATAAAGGTAACTCGATAAGGGTCATCCTAAAAATATTCCCACTACCCCAAAAGGTCACTTTCTAGGGGAATAAATTTTTAAATTCGGATCAATTTTGCTGCTGGCATAGCATACAAGGAACAAGGCATTTCAAACTTTAAAAAATATTCTGGACTCATTGGGTATCAGAAAATTACAAGTAATAACTTTCCAAAAAGGGAATTTCATGAAATTTTTATCAAAAATGTTTTTAAATTTTCGAAAAATAATCTAGTGGGCCTTAATGGCCCAACCAGAATACATGTTCGGATTCCAAAGGTTCTAGACAATTTAGATTTGAAAAATCATAACTTTCTCATCCAGACTGATTTGGGGATGAACAAGACCTCGTTTTAAAGATAATTAGACATGTTTTGATAGAAAAAAATCAGAAAATTCATGAAAAATGGATTAGGGTTCTAAAATCATTTTTCAATTTACAATAGTTGTGCTACTACCAGAGGATAAAGCAAAGCAGGGGATGTCTCTTATTCTTTTATGTCTACGGGTCCAAACTCAAGTCATTGACGTTCAAATGTCTATGACTGAAGGGAAAGAGTGGCATAAGCATCACGAACTCATTTGCAATGCCGCGAGATAGTTTGGGATGATGAAACAGCCCGTTGATCATACCACTCAAGATTTTGACTCAAGAAAAAGGCATAAACATTTAAGGAATAAGTGTAAGACCATTTTTATTTCAAAATCAAAAGATTTGAGCTTGTTTAACCAAGATTCCAGATCTGGAAAACTTGTTTTTCCCCAAGATATTTTGCTAGCTTTAAGGAAAATGCTAAGTCCATGCTAATCCTCATTGGTTAAGGTTAACATGCTTGGCTTGGGGGTTTTAAAAATCAATTTTTGATAGCCATCAAACATGCATTTCGACAAGGAGAAGACAACAAACACATAAGGGGATGGCACATAACATGAATAGGGATGCCAATTTTACTAATGGCCTAGACAAAAAAAGTGCTATGCACTTTTGATAAAAAATATTATTGATGCTAAAAATGACAATGATTCGTGCAAGTTAAGGTGTAAATGTGCTTGAATATGTTAGGCTACTGATTCATGCATGGATTAATACTGATTCATGCATGGATTAATGATAACAAGATGAACATAAACAAATGTATGAGCAAGAGATATCCAAACTAATAAGGATGAAATGATGCATTTTGCATATAAAAGGGGTATTAAGGCATCCAAATTCTAAACTACCACAACCAAAAGCCACAATAATGCATGATAATCCTAAGAGGGTGATGGAAACATGGAGAACTCCCTAAAACGATGAAGATGCTAAAAAATAGGAAATAAAAGAGATAAAGTGAGAAGTTATAACAACAAAACTTCACTTCATAGCCAAATGATTTGAGCAGTAGAGATGGCTTGAATTTTTATCTTTTTCTTGTTGTTAATAAGCAAAAAAAAAAGAGAGAAAAATGAAAAGGTTTTTGTTCTAGTATGGATAAGGGTGATTTTTGGAGTGTGTAGTGGATGAAAGTATGTGTTTTGGGGCTATTTTTTGGTCGTGGGTGAAGAGCTACGGGATTTGATTCTCTTGGTGTATGATTGTGTTTTTAGAAGTGTCAATGAGCTGAAATCTAACCTTTTTCTGCTAAAATAGAAGTGGTCTATTCATACCAGCCTTTTGGAGCCAAATTAGAAGTGTTTTTGGCCATTTCTTAAGGGGGATAAGGTGATGTCAGCATGGTGGCTATAGTATGGCTATAGGAAGCAACTTGCTGCCAATGTGATGTGCATAGGGTGGCTAGATTAAATGCTGAAATGCTTTTCTAGCAAATAAGGTGACTGATGGTGATATTGGTTAACAAGATAAAGAATAGGGTGATCATGTAATGTTGACCCTTTTTGATCCAATTTAGACTTTAAAAAGATGTTATGATTAATTTAAAAGTCTAAATTCGTAATCTGATATGTGTTTTAATATTTTCTTATGCAAAGAAATGAGTTAAAATAGAGTTTTGGATTAATGGTGGACGAGTAAAAAAGGCCCAGATCGTGAAAATGGCCTGCATATATCGATACATTGCATAATATATCGATACATTTGGTCTAGAAACCTTGTATGTATCGATACTATGAATATCGTATCAATACAATGATCAATGTATCGATACTATAAGCCATTGTATCAATACTATGAACCACTGTATCAATACATGTTGATATCTATCGTTACATTCCTTTACAGAATGCATGTTTTGGTCCTAGCATGGTCTAGTATCGATACATGAGGTCCTATATCGATACAGAGGCGTATGTATTGACATAATCGATACAAATAGGGACATTTCAAATTTTTGCCGCGTTGGAGCATTGTATCGATACATTTAAGTAAAATTATGAATTTTCTCATATCTTTTGTCCATGAATATCTTGGACTACGTCATTTGATGCCACATCTTCATATTTACCTTTGATATGATCTCTAAGCCTTCTTAACATCCTTATCGGCCCCTCTTATGTCATGCTCTAGTTTGCTAAAAATTAGGCCCGACAAAATAAGGTGTCTACAACCATGAATTTTGTTTATAATGATTTCAAATATTTAGGATAATGAGAACATTTTGGAAATATTTTCTTTGGTAGGTGATTACCGTTTGAGCTCTCTCAAAATGCTCTTCACATTTACATATATAATTCTCTGAAACATTTAGTTATAGACCTTTCACTGCTATAAACTTTCCACACCTAATGGATTCCTTAAAGGTCAAACAAATAGGTTATGCTCCTAAAAGATTCAGATATTGATAGTTTGACATATATTAAAATAATGAGAATAATTTTGAGATTTCTCTTATTTTGATAATGTCTTGCCATAATTTTCATGAAACTCTTCCAAATCCTCAATTGAAGAAGAATGAAAGTGAACATAAGCCAAAATCTCTTTTTTTTAGCAAAACCCTTTGAAAACAATTTTTGATACATAAGACATGATATTCAAGATCTTTTTCAAGCCAATTTGATTTTTTTTCTTAGAGCCTCAACTAATCATTGGTGGCTATAAAGCTAATCATATTGAAGGGCATATCTTAAGCCTCTATTGAGTGCAACATCATGCTATTGAAGTATTAAAAAAAATAACCTTTTTTCTAGCTAAATGCTTAACCAGTTCAAATGGCTATGTTTAAAATAAAAAATGGCCTTCTTTCTATATCTTTTCTTAAATATAAAAAATTATTCCTTTTGCAGCCTTATTTTAGCCTGATAATTTATTTTTTTTCTTGCAACCCTAATCAAGGATCACCCTTCACACTGGGGGGCAAGTGATGTAAAGCTTCAAGATTAGAAGGGACATATTCCATTATAAGGTTACAAGAAGAACAAATTAGATCTCATGAAGTAAATTTTAAAGAAAAAAAGTTTAAATCTCAAGTCAAATATTCCAAAGAATGAAGAAAATTTCAAGTTCTTTTAGAATAAGGAACGATTGAAGTTTTGAAAAAAGAAAAATGAAAAATAAAGAAGAATAAAGAAAACAAAAGTTATAGAAGAAAAAAATTTGTTCATCTTAAAAGACATGTAGAAATCAACTTTTTCTAAAAAAGAACTGATCCTTGATTCAATTAATTTTAAACAATTTATTTGGGCCTATCTATCATTTTTCTTTAAACCTTAAACCATGGCCCACATTACATACCTAACAAAGTCCATTTTGATCAGAATAGCTATCTGGGTTGTTTAGCAATTCTTAGGAAGCTTTTTAAAATTTCATCTTTTTGAATGAATTTGAGTCTTTAATAATATGATGGGGCAGCCTTAAAAGGCCAACAAATTTCTTCTAAATCAATAAAGATAGTCACCAATCAGAGAGAACCTACCATTCTGATTTAGAAATGACCCTAAACCTTTGAAAATTGCATGACCTCAACAAAAGGTTGAGTCAAATGCCCTAAAATTGATTCTTTTCCAAATAACCTTTTAAAATTTATACCTAACCTTGAGAATTGATGCTTACCAAGATCAATCTTTTGAGCGTTGGTGTTATTGGCATTAGTTTACCACCTATCAATCTATTATATTTGAAGATTAAAAGGATGTTATAACTTGATTGTTTGTCTTTTAAGGAATTTTTTAGACAAATATTCATCTGAATTTGTTCTTAGTAATCCTCAACTTTGTCATATCAATTTTTTCAAGATAAATTTTTGCTAGTGCCACCTTATTTGTTCATTTAAATTCATTTTTTTGTCTCATTTAGAAAGGTCCCAAATGGTGATCATCAATCACAAGAAAGTTTAAACATCATGAAGAAGATAGCATTTCATTCTCCTTGATATTGGTAAATCCATGGTCAAAATTGTTTTGGAATCTTTATAGATTTTGATCAAGTAAACTTTTGCCTTAGGTTAATGAGAAAGTAATCTCATTCTGTAAATCCTGAAATTTTGATAAGTCCTGATATTTTTCATGATTTCAATAAAAGTTTGTTAACATGCCTCAAGCACATATTTATCTAATTGATAAGGTTGTATTATTGAGTTGATAAACATTAATATGATATTTGATGACCTTTCAAGAAAATTTAAATAATTCCTAAATCCATAAATAAATATTGAAAGAAGGATTTTATGGGACCAACATATGACAACCAGTTAATGATTTAAACCTTCAACTCTAAGTACGAGAAGAAGCTTACAACTTCAAGTTCAGCCACAAGCTTCTTTTGACAAAAGAGGGGAAATATCCACAACATCTTATGAAGACACCTTTAAATTGAGGAAAGGTAAGCATGATGTAGAATAAGAGCAATAATCATGCCTATTGCCTCTAAATTGAAAGGTAAATACTTCATCTTTTCAAATTGATCGAGCATTGATCGAGCATCAAATGCTATCCAAAACCCCCTTACCTTTGTTGACTCATCAGTTTCATCTCGATCAACTCTTCTCTATTTATTGACTTATCGGCTTTATCCCAGTCAACCTTTTTATCTTGTTGACTTGTCAAGTTATCCAGCCAACTTTTTACGCTTGTTGACTTGTCAGATTTATCCTAGTTAACCTGTTATCCCTATTGACTTGTAGGCTTTATCCCAGTCAACCTTTTCTCCCTATTGATTTATAGGCTTTATCCTAGTCAACCCTTTTATCCTTTTGACTTGTCAGCTTTATCCTGTCAACTTTTCTCTCGTGGACTTATAAGCTTTGTCCTAATGAACTCTTTTATCCTTATTAACTTGTCAGCTTTATTCCAGTTAACCTTTTCTCCTTATTGAATTATCGATTTTGTCCTAATTAACCTTTTATCCTTATTGAATTATTGGATTTGTCCTAGTTAACCTGTTATCCTTGTTAACTTGTTGATTTTATCCTAGTCAACCTTTTTTCCCTATTGACTTGTAGGCTTTGTCTTGGTCAACCCTTTTATCCTTGTTGACTAGTCGACTTTCTCCCAGTCAACCTTTTCTCTTTATTGACTTGCAGGCTTTATCCTAATCGACTCTTTTATCCTTGTTGACTTGTCGACTTTGTTCCAATCAACCTTTTCTCCCTGTTGAATTGTCTGCTTTGTCCCAATTAACCTGTACCTTTGCTGACTTATCAGTTTTATCCTAGTTAACCTTTTTTTCATTTGTTAACTTATAGGTTTCATCCTAGTCAACTCGTACCTTTGTTGACTTATCAGTTTTATCCTAGTCAACCTTTCTTTATTTGTTGACTTGTAGGTTTTATACTAGTCAACTCGTATCTTTGTGACTTATCGATTTTATCCCAATCAACCATTTTTTCATTTATTAACTTATAGGTTTCATCCCGTCAACTTGTACCTTTATTGACTTATCAATTTTATCCAAGTTAACCTCTTTTTCATTTGTTGACTTGTAGGTTTCATCCCAGTCAACTTATACCTTTGTTGACTTATCGATTTTATCCCAGTCAACTTCTTTTTTATTTGTTAACTTGTAGGTTTAATCCCAGTCAACCTGTACCTTTACTGACTTGTTGATTTTATCCCAATCAACCCTTTTTTCATTTGTTGACTTGTAGGTTCATCCCAGTCAACTTGTACCTTTGTTGGCTCATTGGTTTTATCCTAGTCAACCCTTTTTTATTTGTTAACTTGTAAGTTTCATCCCAGTCAACTTGTACCTTTGTTAACTTATAGTTTTATCCTAGTCAACCCTTTTTTCATTTGTTGACTTATAGGTTTCATTGTCCTAGTCAACTTGTACCTTTGTTGACTTGTCAATTTTATCCCAGTCAATTTTTTTTCCATTTGTTGACTTGTAGGTTTCATCCTAGTCAACTTGTACTTTTGTTAAGTTGTTAATTTTATCCCAGTCAACCCTTTTACCTTTGTTGACATGTAGGTTTCATCCCAATCAACCTTTGTTGACTTGTCGATTTTATCTCAGTCAACTCTTCTTTATTTGTTGACTTATAGGCTCTATCCTGGTCAACTTTTTTTTCTTTATTGACATTGTAGGTTTTGTCCCAATTAACTCCTTTGTTAGCATGTTTTCTTCATTAAGCTATTGATAAGTTAAGTCTCGTCTTAGCTGTCGTTCAATGTAAAATTTTTCCTTAAGGCTAATAAGCTTTTATTTTCGTTTTGAGTTTAGTTTTCAAAGCTTAATGACCCAAACAAAATTATGTCTATTTGGTCTTTGCCTTATTTCTGATTCATAGCAATAGTCGAAGAGGGGCAGTTGTAGACACCTAATTTCGTCCGGGTCTTTTTTTTGATAATCTTGAATATCCGAGACCGATAACTTAATGGCGATTCTCATTGGCAATCCTTTGCTTACGAACAAAACCTTTTTGGTCATAATTTAAACAGTAGTAAGTTCACATAACAGAAAGGTAATTTTTGGTTTTTAATTTTGGATATACAAAATAAATATTTAAGAGAAAGATTATTTTTTATTATTTCATTTCAAATTTTGAAAATCTATTTTTGAAAATGTTATCATAGTAAATTTTCCATTTTTAGGAATTTTACGAGAACCTATTTTTTAAATTTGAGAAATTAACCATCGATATTTTTACCGACACCTATGTGATATTATGCTAATATGCACTCCAAAAATTAGATTTTTAAATTTCACTTATTTGTCATGAATTTTAGATTTTTTTCGTTTAAAAATACAAAGTTTTTTACCCTATAATTTTTGGGGAAGATTTTTCTTAGTTTATGAGTTTTAAAATTCTTTAAATACTATTATTTAACTCATATTAAATCAATTTTGAAAAATTTAATTTATTTTATGAGTTGTAGAATTTCCTCTATTAACGAGATACAAATTTTATACTTCGTATTTTTTTACGAGATTTTTTAAGTTTTTAATTTTTAAATTTCTTTAAATATTATTATTTCATCCATATTAAATCAGTTTTAAAGCTTTAATTTATTTTATAAGTTTTAGAATTTTTCTATTATTAAGATATGAAGTTTTTTTTTTACCTGTAAAATTTTTTGATAAGATTTTTTTTCTAAATTTATAATTTTCAAAATTCTTCAAATATCACTGTTTAAATCATATTAAGTTAGTTCTTTTTTTTCAAAAAAAAAAAGAAAAAAGAAATCAATTTATTTTATGAGTTTTACAAGTAATAATTTTTATCCGATAAGATTTTTCTCGCATAATTTTATGAGTTTTTAAGCTCTAATCAATTTTATTTATTTATTTTATTTTTAAATTTCATTTATGATTATTAATTTGTAATTTCTTATTTTATTATTATTTTAATTTTCTTGCAATTATTGATTACTTTCTACTAGTTTCATGGAAACTAGTTTAGTTGATATTCAATATTTCCCTAATCAATTTAGTTGGTTTCTAATTACCAATTACATGATATTTTCTAGGCAATCATGATAAAATATTTTGAATGACCTTTGGTGGATTGTCAAATTAATGCAAATTTCAACTTTTTATGCTAATTATGACAAAAATATGGTAAAAAGAAAAAAGCTTTTTTTCTCTTACCTTTTTCTTCCAAGCTTCTTGGAAGCATCAGCTAAGAGGATTTGGGAATCCTCTTGGCTGATCCTCCCCTTTTATAAAAAAGGGAGGATGTGTTTTGATTTTTTGGGTGTGGCTAGAGAAAAAAAGAAAAAAAAAACAAAAACTTAGCTCTTTTCTTTTTTTTTTTGAAGTTCTTCCTTAAGGTATTATCTTTCTTTTCCTCGATTCATTTTGATTCATTCTTATCCTCTTTCATAGGCCAAAATCATGTTAATGCTCATGGATTCTCATCCATGTTGAAAGGCTAAACATGGTGGCTTTTTATGTTTTTTTTCTTTCTTTTTTGCATTTTTTTAGCTAAACTTTGTGTACACACATATATATATATATAATATTATTCATGTTATTATAATCTTGGTTTTGTTGTCTTTATGTTGATGTCTCTTTCATGTTATTGTGAGGTTGATATGATGATTAGAATAATATTATATGTAGTTTAGATTTTACATTGACTTAAGTTTGATGATGATATTTAGGCTTATTTCCATTTTTTTTGCCGAAGTATGCATGTATTTCATGTTCCTAACCTTGGCCGAATCTAATTGGATTTTATAATCATGATTTTATGCTCATTTTTACCCTGGTTTCATGGTTCTTAGGTTATTTTGTAATATTTATAAACATTGCAACTAAATTGCAAAATTTGTAAAAAAAATTTATGCTATTTTAGGCTTTGGCAAATGCTTCATGAGCCATGTATAGGCTGATTCATATGTTTTTAAACATGTTTTAGGTGTTTTAACATTTTGGGGATCATTTTATAATTTTAGGAAAACTTAGGGACTAAGTTGCAAAATAGGTAAAAATATGTTTTATGGCCAAAGGTGCTTGGTCGAACCTTCTCGCATATTTTCACCATGATATTCCTGTTGATTCTTTGCTGGTTTGACGATTTTTAATGATTTGTTTATGGTATTTTACCATGTAGCGGTCAAAGTGTAATTTTTAAAGTTTATGGGTTACTTTGGAAAATATAAAATTTTTGGTTAGGGCAAGGTATTTGGCCGAATATTTGTTCATATATTGGCTACATTTTCATGCATAATTTCATATGATTTTTATAATTTTTAGGTTATTTTGTTATGTATGGAATAAAATGAAGATCTAAAAAAGTGCAAGGACTAAATAGCAAATTTTTATATTAAAGAGTAAAATAGTCATTTTACTGGTTTTAAAAATTTCTATTATTTCTATGGCATTCTGTAGGGGTACAGATATATTCAAAACGTTTCATATTTGTTCAGTTTTCCAAAGAATACGAAATGTAATTTTCAAAAAAACTTAAGGGTATTTTGGTAATTTTGCTCATCGAGACTCTTTTACGCTAAAGATGAGCATTTTAGGATTCTTTTAGCCTCTTAAGGTCATTTTACTATCCATTAGTGCTACCGGATACTTTCATGTCAAAGGTATATCCTAGGGGCATTTTCATAATTTTTCTCATTAGGATGCTTTTATGCGAAAAGTGCACGTTTAAGATTCCTTTAGCATCCTAAGATCATTTTAAGGTCTATTAGGGTTACTGGGGTACTTTCATGTTAAAGGTATGCCAAAGGGGCAGTTTGGTCATTTTACTCATCGAGATGCTTTTGCGTCGAAGGTGAATTTTGTAGGATTGGTTTAGCCTTCCAAAATCATTTAAGGCCCGTTAGAGTTATCGAGATACTTTCACGTCAAAGGTATACCCTAAGGATACTTTTGTAACTTTGTATTTGAATCATATCTCATGTGAATGCTGGGATACTTTCACATCAAAAGTACCCGTTAAGAACATGTTCATCGTATTATGCATCCTCAGGTCATAAAATTCATACTTTTTTATAACAAAATTATTTTTATAAGTAAAGGCAATATCTCCTAATTAAAATGATATGTAGGATTCTTACCAGTGTATGTGAGAAAATCTGTGGATTATTTTAATAGTGAGATAACCTTTTCAAATAAGAAGTCGAGATTTTTCAATTTTAAAACAAAATAAAACCTTTCATATTTCGTATGGTTATCCAACAGGATATGATTGAGAGTTTATGCCTACATAGTTCCCTGGGAGTGTACAAATAATTTTATAATCCCTAAAAACATTAAAACCTGACTTTCTTGAAATAATAAACTTTCATAATGAAATACTATAGGAATTATAAAATGTTAAAACTGAATAAAAATTAAAATTTAAGTCAACACATATTAATAAAGTACCGATTTTCGGGCATCATGAAAGGGTTGATCCTTACTTGTGATTGTAACTGACTCTCAAATCCTTTTATATGATCTCTGGTATGGTGGCAAGCCTCAGAATTAGTATTTAAGGTTTTGTGACCTTTAAAATACACACTCCGATAGGTGACCAATCTCACCTAGCCTAAATAGATTAGTGGCGATTCCAAATAAATAGTTATTTTTTAATGCCTATTTAGGGTTAAATTGAATGGGCAATTTATCTCGATCACCCAACCCCTAAAATAAGAAAATGTTAATAATGATATGGCCTATGGAAATAATAGAATACAAGATAAAACAAATATAAGAGTGAATGCCAATTTAAGTCGGGCTGGTCGGGATTTATATCCGGGCCATATTGCGACACATTAATCAAGTGAGACAAACATGGATTATCATAATAATCTCCATTCATTTAGTGATTGGGCACTATAAATACATTCTCCTCATTTAGATACAAAGTTTTGATGCCTTGGTTTAGAAAGAAAAGCTTTCCTTTTCATCATTTTCCTTGGAATCAAGGTTTGTCCCTAAAATGGAACAAACATGGATTATCGTAATAGTCTCTATTTATTTTGTGATTAGGCATGATAAACACATTATCTTCATTGGGATACATAGTTTTGATGCTTTGATTTGGTAAGAGAAGCTTTTCATTTAACCATTTTCCTTGGAATCAAAGCTCGTACCTCAGATGGGACACACTTAGATTGTCAACATAATCTCCATTCTCTCAGTGATTTGGCACCACAAACACACTCTACTTTTTGGTATACATAGTTTTAATGCTTTAACTTAGCAAGAGAAGCTTTGCACCATTTTGTTTAGAATCAAAGTTCATACATCATGGGCTAAACTTGGATTCTCATAATCTCCATTCTTTTTGTAACTTGGCACTATAAACACGTTCTACTTACTAGGATACATAATTATAATGCTTTAGTTTTGAAGCTAAAGCTTTGCTTTCCACCTTTTTCCTTAGAATCAAAGTTCATCCATCAAGTGAGATAAACATGGATTATCATAATAATCCCTATTAATTTGGTAATTGGGAACTACAAACACATTCTTCTCATTTAGATACACAGTTTTAATGATTTAGTTTAGAAAGAAAAGTTTTTTTTCCACTATTTTCCTTTCGAATCAAGGCTCATCCCTCAAATAAGACAAACATGGATTATCATAACAGTCTCCATTTATTTTGTGGTTGGGCATGATAAACACATTCTTTTTATTAAGATACATAGTTTTGATGCTTTGATTTTGCAAGAGAAGCTTTTTATTCCACTATTTTTTTTAGAATCAAAGCTCGCCCATCAGATGAGACAAACTTAGTTTCTCAAAATAATATCCATTTTTTTGGTTGTTGGGCACCATAAACATATTCTCCCCATTGGTATACATGGTTTTAATGCCTTGACTTGGCAAGAAAAGCTTTTCATTTCATCATTTTCTTTAGAATCAAAGTTCATCCATTATGGGACAAACTTGGATTCTCATAATATTCTCCATTCTTTTTATGATTGGCATTATAAATACATTCTACTCATTAGGATACACGATTTTGATGCTTTGGTTTTGAATAAGAAGTTTTCTTTGCACCTTCTTCTTGGGAATCAATGTTCATGCATCAAGTAAGACAAACATGGATTATCGTAACACCATTTATTTGGTGATTGGGCACTATAAACACAATCTTCTCATTTGGATACACGATTTTGATGCTCTGGTTTGGAAAGAAATGCTTTTTCCTTCACTATTTTTCTTAGAATCAATGTTCATTCCTCAAACTAGACAAACTTGGATTATCATAATAGTTTCTATTTATTTTGTGATTGGACATGATAAACACATTCTCTTCATTGGGATACACAATTTTGGTGCCTTGATTTGGCAATAGAAGCTTTTCATTCCACCATTTTCTTTAGAATCAATGCATGTCTCTCAAATATGGTAAACATAGATTTTTGTAATAATTTCCCTTTCTTTCGATGATTGGGCATCATAAAGACATTCTTCTTATTGGTATATGTGATTTTAATGCTTTGACCTGCAAGAGAAGATTTTCGTTGCACCATTTTCTTTATAATCAAAGTTCATCCATCATGGGACAAACTTGAATTCTTATAATAATCTCTATTCTTTTTGTGATTGGGCAATATAAACACATTCTACTCATTAGGATACACGATTTTGATGCTTTGGTTTTGAAAGAAAAGTTTTTGATGCTTTGGTTTTGAAAGAAAGGTTTTCTTTCCATCTTTTTCCTTAGAATCAAAGTTCATCCACTAAGTGAGACAAACATGGATTATCTAACAATTTTCACTCATTTAGTGATTAGGCACCATAAATACATTTTCCTCATTTGGATACATGGTTTTAATACTCTAGCTTAGAAAGAAAAGCTTTTTTTCTACCATTTTTCTTAAAATCAAGGTTCATCCCTCAAACTGCACAAACGTGGATTATCATAATAGTCTCCATGTATTTTGTGATTGGGCATGATAAACACTTTCTGTTTATTAGGATACATAGTTTTGATGCTTTGATTTGGCTGTTGCAACATACCCTGGGGTGGATCCTAACTTAAAAATGTCTTTTTAACTGAGACTTTTCTTTAGCGATGTGATGAGAATAAGAATGTATGGATTCTCGACTTATGGCAAGTGTACGGGACCATAAGATGAATCGCTAATCTTATTGGTCTTGGATGACCATCACGAAATGGCTAACTCTTGGAGTCGCCACCAATTATTTAGGGCTAGGCATGATCAGATACCAATTGAAACCTGTGTTTTGAGTTACACACTTAAAACATCAATCCTGTGGTCCATGTAGTACAAAGATTTGTCATTGGGTTTGAGAGTTGGTGACGCACGTTGAGGTACGAACCTTTTCACGATCCTAAAATTGGTACTTCACTAGTTATGTCTTATCTCAGTTTCAATTCTTTCGATCTTAACTCATTAGTATTTTGATATAACCCTTTTTAATGCAAGAATCTTATAGAAATACAAATCCAGGTTTTGATGAAAAGATTTAATCTCATATATGCCTCGAAAATATGAGAATATAGAGATTTTCAATAAAAATGACCTCTGGATTTTACTTTGAAAAATGGAATATTCCACTTTGGGCACTGAAGAGATACCCCCGTAGAATATTCCTTTAGTTTTATTTGAAATGATTGGAAAATATGAATACAAATAATCATCACAAAGAAATCATGTTACTAAAGCAATAACTAAAATAACGTAACATGGATCATTCAATGCAATGATAAAGAAAAAGGATGGACTATTGGAATTTATCTCACAATTGGCATCGATTCCTTAAGAATAATCAAATTAACAATTTTCAAGATACCTTTGGGTTTCCTGATTGAACGAGTTTTGTTTGACATATTCATGGAAGTTTGAAAAGGAGAAAATTTAATTATAGTTGAAAGATAGGGTTAGAGTATCCCTTCAAAAAGATAGGGTTAAAGTATCCCTATGGATAACAAATAATTTTGACAAAGGAAGATTTTTGAATCTTAACAATTCCAAAAGCAGGGTTGGAGTACCCTCTCAGAAGGTTGAGGTTAGAGCATCCTCATAGATGACAAATCATTTCTATTGAGGAAGATTTTTAAATCTTGACAATCAAGGTTAGGGTATCCCCTTTGAAGATTAGGGTTAGAGTATCCCCAAAAGTGACACGTTTAAAACTCTTTAGAGAAATTGAGTTGGAAACTTAAATTGACAAAACTTTGTGACTTAGAAAATGAGTGAGTATTTTGACAACTTTTAGCAAAAAAAATTATTGTAAATAAGGATGGTAAAGATGTAAAGTACGTTTCTGCCTTGATACACGCTTGTAAGAGGCCAAAGCATGTTCTTGAGGCTGATCAGGGTGCTATGGTGACATTTGAATGTCTCGAGATGAAGCTTAAGAAAACAACTCAATTTTAATGATAATTAAAAATAGAGGACAACATCACACTATCCCACTTCTTGAATTTATTCTAAATTGGTTTGAAAACTTTAGAGGGTGGACAAGATATCGTTAGAAAGATAACTCGATGAGGGTCAATCTAAAAGTGTTCCCAGAATCCCAAAAAATCACTTTTTAGGAAAATAAATTTTCAAGTTTGGATTGATCGTGCTGCTGGCAAAGTATATGAGGGTTAAGATTTGTCAAAATTTGAAAAATCACCTCAAACTCATTGAGTATGGAAAAATTGCAAGCGATACCTGTTTGAAAAGGGAATTTCATGAATCTTTTAGGAAAAATGTTTAAAAAATTTAGAAAAATTATTTAGTTGGTCTAAATGGCCCAACCATAATAAATGTTTAGATTCTAGAGATTTTGGATAGTTAAGATTTGAAAAACCATAACTCTTTCATCCGGAATGACCCAAGGGTGAATAAGACATTGTTTTAAAGATAATTCAACACAATTTGAAAGAAAAATATCAAAAAATTCATTAAAAATCATTTAGGATTCTAAAGTGATTTTTTAATTTGCAACAGTTATACTGCCAGCAAAAGATAAAGCAAAGCAGGGGATATTTATTATTTTCTCTATGTTTACAAGTCCAAACTTGAGTCATTGACATTCAAATGTCCATGACTAAAGGGAAAGAGTGGAATAAGCATCACGAACTCATTTGCATAGCCCCAAAGCAGTTTGGGATGATGAAATAGCCTGTTGATCACACCACTCAAGGTTTTGACTAAAAAATAAGGCACAAACATTTTGGGAATAAGTGCAAGGCCATTGGAAAATCTAAAGATTTGAGCTCACTTAATGAAGATCCTAGATCTGGAAAACTTAGTTTTCCGTAAGATTTTTTATGCTAACTTTAAGGAAAATGCTGAGTTCATACTTGTCCTCATTGGTTAAGGCTAACATGCTTGGCTTAGGGAGGTTTTGAAAATTAATTTTTGATAGCCATCAAACATGCATTTCTACAAGGGGAATACAACAAACATACAAGGGGATGGCACATAACATGAATGGGGATGCTAACTTTACCAACGATCTAGATAAAGAAAGTGTTATGCATTTTGATAAGAAAATGTTATGGGAGAGGTTTTGAAAATCAATTTTTGATAGCCATCAAACATGCATTTCTACAAGGGGAAGATAACAAACATACAAGGGGATGGAACATAATATGAATAGGGATGCTAACTTTACTGACGGTCTAGATAAAGAAAATGTTATGCATTTTGACAAGAAAATGTTATGCATGCTGAAATGATAATGATTCATGCAAGCTAACATATAAATATGCTTGAAATATGTTAGGCTAATGATTCATGCATGGATTAATTATAACAAGATGCATGGAATGGCATAAAATGTATGAGCAGGAGCTATCAAAGTAATAAGGATGAAATGAGGCATTTTGCATATCAAAGGGGCACTAAGCATCCAAATCCTAAATGGCCACAACCAAAAGCCATAATAATACATGATAATCCTAAGAGGGTGATGGAAACATGGAAAGCTCACTAAAATGATGAAGATTACTGAAAATAGAAAATGCAAGTGATAGAGTAAGAAGCTATACCAACAAACTTTAATTTTTGGCCAAATAGTTAGAGCAGCAAAGATGCCTTCAATTTCTCTTTTTTCCTTATTGTTAATAAGCAATAAAAAGAGAGAAATAATAAGGTTTTGGTTTTAGTATGGGTAAGAGTGATGTTTAGATTGTGTAGAGGTTAAGAGTAAGTGTTTTTGAGCTATTTTTAGGTGCTAAGTAAAGAGCTATGGGATTTGGTTTCCTTGGTGTAGAAATAGATTTTGGAAGCTGAAAATGAGTAGGAATCTAACTTTTAAGTTGAGATATAAGTGGTCTATTTATACCAAAATTTTGGAGCCAATTTAAAAGTGTTTTTGGTCATTTCTCAAGGAGGACAAGGTAGGGTCAGCTTGATGGTTATAGAGTGGCTGTAGGGAGTAACCTATTTCTAATGTGATGAACATAGGGTGGCTGGTTTAAATGCTGAAATGATTTTCCAATAAGTAGGGTGGCCGATGGTGATCTTAGCTAATAAACTAGGGAGAAGTAGGATGATCATGTGATATTGACCTTTTTGATCTAATTTACATTTCAAAAAAATATTTTGATTAATTCAAAAGTCTAAATTTGTAATGCGATATGGGTTTTAATTTTTTCAGATGCAAAGAAACGAGTTAAAATCAAGTTTTTGATCAATGGTGGATGAGTCAAAAATGTCTAAACCTTGAAAAATTAGCTTAGTTGCTAAAAAAATTAGCCCGAATAAAATAAACTATCTACAGCTGCCCCTCTTTGACCCTTGCTAAGAATTAGGAATAGGGCAAAGATAAATAGACACTATTTTATCTGAGGTGGAATGATGTTCTCCATAACACCTACAAAGAAATAAATTGTAATTAACTTTGCTGTGATAAGTATAGTGTATTAGCAGCAATCTTGATAGAGATTTATGTGAATTTTGTAAGGTTTGCCTCCCTACTAGGGTGTTAGGTTTTCTAAGGTTTAACCCCCTGAAGCAAGTACAAAGTAACATAGATTTTTTATTTTGATGTAGGTGCCGCCAGCTTAAGCAAGCTCTAAGTTAAACTTGGGCACGATCCACTCATGTGGGCTTTGACTTAGACTTGGTGCCACTAGCTAGTGTGGGCTTTGACTTGGGTGTCGCCAACTTATGTGGGCTTTGTCTTAGACTTGGGTGCCATTAGCTTGTGTAGGCTTTGACTTAAACTAGGTTCCAGCAGCTCGTGTAGGCTTTGACTCAGTGCTGTCAACTTGTGCAGGCTTTGACTTAGACTTAGGTGGCACCAGCTCATGTAAGCTTCGATTCGAGTGCCATCAGCTTGTGAGGGCTTTGACCTAGACTTCAGTGCCACTAGCTCATGTGAACTTTGACTTGGACTTAATGCCACCAGCTTGTGTGGGCTTTGACTTGGGTGTCGTCAACTTCTATAGGCTCTGACTTAGACTCAGGTGCCATTACCTCATATGGGCTTTGATTCAGAATAGGTGCCACTAGCTTATGTAGGCTTTGACTTGAGTGCCACTAACTTGTGTGGGCTTTGACTTACATTTTGGTGCCACCAGGTTGTGTGGGCTTAAAAAATGATGCCACTAACTTATGGGCTTTGAAAAGATGCCATTGTCTTATGGGCTTTAAAAGGGTACCACTGACTTGTGGGCTTTTGTAAAGGTGCAAACTAACTTATGGACTTTGAAAAGGTATCACTGACTTGTGGGCTTTAAAGAGTGCCACTGACTTATGGCTTTGAAAAGGATGCCATGACTTGTAGGCTTTGAAAAAATGCCACCAACTTATAGGTTTTAAAAGGGGGTGCCACTAACTTATGGGCTTTGAAAAAGATGTCATGACTTATTGGCCTTGACAAAATGCCACTAACTTGTAGATTTTAAAAGAATGCCATTAACTTATTGGCTTTAGAAATATGCCACTGACTTATGGGCTTTAAAAAGGTGCCACTGACTTATGGGCTTTCAAAAGGTGCCATTGACTTATGGGCTTTGAAGAGGTGCCATTTATGGGTTTGAACAGGTGCCACTGACTTATGGGCTTTAAAGGGTGCCACTGACTTGTGGACTTTGAAAAGGATGCCACTGACTTATAGGCTTTGAAAAGATGCCATTGACTTGTGGGCTTTAAAAGGGTACCACGACTTATGGGCTTTGAAAAGGTGCCACTGACTTACAAGCTTTAAAATGGGTGCCACTGACTTGTAGGCTTTGAAAAGGTGCTGAGAACAATTTTTCATAAAACTTCTCATGCAAGTTTTGCTTAAGAAAAGTGCATGACAAAATTTCTCAGTGAAAGGGTTTTGACACTAGTTCTTGGCAAAATGCTTGATAAAACTTTCTGACAAACATTTTTGACAAAGTTTTTAATGATAGTTTTTGGACAATAATTTCTTGACACTAGCCATTTGATAGTAGTTTCTTGACAAAAAAGGTTCTAACATGAGGGATAAGGAAAAAAAACCTTACCTAAATGACACTGGCTTGCGAAGCTTAGAGTACTTACTAAGAATTCCTTGGAGGTTTAGTACACTAAGCTAGGAGTGATATTGTAAAAATGATGATGTATGATGGTAATGTGAATGCATGATGTGGAATGCTATCATGATTGCATGATGTAAAGTCTAATACAGGAGATAGTCGTAGTTTTTTTTGTACGTCATTAAGACTCTCATAGAGATGGTGATTCATCTTTGTTGCAACAACAAACTAGAATTTTGCCAATCTTGCTGGGGATTGTAAGTTGTCCTAGCTCCACTAGGGATACAACAAAAAATCTATTCTCAAGAATTTGGATTATTGTATTTTTTTGATTTGGGAGGCTTAATCATTTTCCTAACAATTGGAAGGCATTGTCAACAATTTGGAGGCTGTTTGGCTGATTAGGTAAATGTCTCTGGTATTGATAAGATTCTAATACAATGGATGGGTTGATTTTTGGTTCATTTAAAATGTTTTTTTTCTTGAGATGTAGCTAGTGAAAGTTGGAAATGGTTTGATGTATGGTCACACCGAACGGGTGCTTGGATGTGAAAAATCCATGATTTTGTTGATCAGGGCATGAGTAGAGTTCTTGATGCTTTTTTTCCTTTCGATGTAATATCGAGATGTCCTGATGCATATTTTAGTTAATTATCAAACATTATAAACTAAATGACAAATGCAATATGAAATGTACAAGGGTTAAAGAAACAAGGCAATATTTATTCATGACAACAAAGAGATACAACTTGGTATACTATTTGACAAACAAGTGATTCGGTGGCAAAAATAATGATCTTTTAGGCAGAAGATGCCTCTAACAGTCATGACATGGATTTTCCTTAACAACTTTTCAAGATCTCTCTCAAACAATAAATGTGACTAGTATGAGCTGATCTTTGAAATATCTCTAGGATTGCTTTGCATTATCCTGTAGGTACTCTCAATTTATGCCTTGTCAAAATTGATCTTCTCAAGTCACCCTTATAGGTTTTCAACTGTAGTTAGGTTGGCTATCCAGATGCCCTTTTTAGATTTTCATCTAGGCCCCTTTTGTTTTTTCTTTTTTTGTTTGTTTGTTTGTTTGTTTTTGTTTTTTGGTTTTTGGTTTTTATTTTTTTGCTCCTTTTTTGTTGCTTGCTTTTTTTATTTTTTTTTTGTTTTCTTTCCTTTTGAATGATGCCTTTTCAGGTTTTTCACCCTCTACATGTAGTATTTCTTGACAGAATCTGAGTTGATTGGGTTAGGAAAGACATTGCGATCTATTTTTGACAAGATTAAGGCCCCTTTATAGAAAGTTTGCTTCATGATGTACAGTCTTTCCCAATTAAGGGTCCACTTGCCCCATGTATTTTTGTGAATTGAAATGATCTTTTTCAATACCAATTCACTTAGGTGAAATTGTTATAGGCTCGGATCATCCATCTTTGATACATTTGACCCTGGCAGATGGCTTTCATGCATTTTTCCTTGATGCAGTTGAGCTAGTCATATCTGTTCTTAACCCGTTTAGCTTTTTCAAGTTTGGTTTCCATTAAGACTCTAAGAGATGGGATCTCGACTTTGATAGGCAATACAGCTTCCATCCCATAGATGAGAAACTATGGTAGCACCTACGGTAGTTCGAACTGGGGTTCGACTTTGCATAAAGTGTAAAGAATAACTTCTCATACAAGTTTTTATAAGTATCAACCCTTTTTTAACTATTCTTTTAATGTTTTTGTTGCTGCCTCGATTGCCTCATTCATCTTTAGGCGATAAGGTATAGAATTATGATGCTGGATCTTGAACTGTGAGTAGACCACTTACATCATTTTATTGTTTAAGTCACTTTTATTGTCTATGATGATTTGGTTTAAGAGGCCATATCTATAGATGATGTCTTGATTGATAAACTTATAAATGGTCGATCTAGTGACATTAGCATACGAGGTAGCCTCTACCCATTTGGTGAAATAGTCAATCGCTACCAGGATAAAATGATGCCTATTGGAAGTTTTAGGGATGATTGGCTCGATCATGTCTATGCCTTACATGAAGTAAGGCCATGGGGCCATGATGACATGAAATGGCATTAGACAGACATTGATCTTGTTTGCATAGATGTAACACTTCTGGCATTTTTAGCTTAATTGATATAGTTTTTTTTAAGAGTCAACTAGTAATAATCTGCTCTGATGAGTTACTTGGCCATCTGATGTCCATTAGCATGTGTGCCATAAATCCCTTCATGAATTTTTTCTAGCATCTTTTTGGCTTTATAAGTGTCAATGCATCTGAGCAATATTTGATCATGACTCTTTTTGTAGAAGATTTTTCCATCGAGAACAAATCCCATAGCCAATCTTCTAATAGTCCTTTTATCAATCTCAGTTACATGTCTAGGATATTGATGATCCTTGATGTAACGAAGGATGTCATAGTACCACGGTAGCCATCCTTATCTTTTTTGACATTATGACAATGAACCAGAGTTGTGTAAATGCTTATCTAGATAGGTGCAACGTATGACTCCTGGTTGATTTTAAACATGGATGACAAGGTAGCTAAAGCATTAGCTATTTAGTTCTCTTCTCTAGGTAAGTGTCAAAAACAAATATCATCAAATTCTTTCTTGAGCTCTGTAATCAGCTTCCTATACTGCATCAGCTTGGCATCAAGAGTTTGCCACTCTTATTTCAATTGGTAGATGACTTAGGCTAAATCACCAAACACCTATAATTTCTTGACATTCTTCTCAATGGCTACTTAAAGCCCTATGACATAAGCTTTATTTTTGCGATATTATTCGTGCAATCAAAATTTAGCCTTGCTGTGAACGGATAATGACTCCTATCGGGTGACATCAATATTGCCCAAATTCCATGTCCTAGAGTGTTTGATGCTCTATCAAAATACATCCTCCAAGATTGATCTTGGTTGGAGACATCTTCATCTTTAGAAATGCACATTAGATCTTTATCTGGGAAGTCAAAATTTAAGGGTTCTTAGTAATCTGCCACTCGACTTGCCAAAAAGTTAGCCATCACACTGCCCTTAATGGCCTTTTGACTGACATAGGCAATGTCGTACTTAAAAGTAGGACTTGCCAACTAGCTAGCCTTCCTGATAGTGTAGGGGCTTTGCATAGATACTTGATAGGATCAAGCCTTGAAATCAACCATGTGGTATGATATAGCATGTACTGCCTAAGTTTCTTGGTTGTCCACACTAAAGCACAACATAACTTCTCAACTACGAAGTAATTGCACTTGCATTTTGTGAACTTTTTGCTTAAGTGGTTGATTGCTTATTCCTTTTTTCCTGACTCATCATGCTGCCTTAATACATAACTTATAGACTTGTTGAAGATTGCTAAAAAAAGGATTAAAGGTTGACTGGGCACTGACGATACCAACATTGGCGGGCTTGACAGATAATGTTTGACATTATCAAAGGCTTTTTGACATGCCTCATTCCACTCTCTTGGATTTTGTTTGCGAAGGGGCCAAAAGATAAGGTCACATTTGTTAGTGAGCTGGGATATGAATCTAGTAATATAGTTTAGTCTCCCTAAAACGATTCTTACTTTTTTTTGGGTTTGAGATGGTGGCATATATTGAATGGCTTTGACTTTTTTGGGTCAACTTCAATCCCCTTTTTTGCTCACTATAAAGCTTAGAAGCTTACCCAAAGTGACTCCAAAGGTACACTTGGTAAGATTCAATTTGAGTTGAAATTTTTGTAGCTATTCAAAAAGTTTCTAAAGGTTTGTGACATGTTCATCCTCTTTCGTTGACTTGGCAATCATGTCATCAACATAGACCTCAATTTCTTTGTGCATCATGTCATGGAATAGCGCTACCATGGCCCATTAATAGGTTGCCCTAGCATTTTTAAGTCTGAAGGGCATGACATTATAGAAATTATCCTCTACATGGTTACAAAAGTTTTTTTCTCCATGTCTTTGGGCGCCATCTTGATCTGGTTATAGCTTAAGAATCCATCCATGAAGGAGAACAAAGAATTCTTGGTTGTGTTGTCTACCAAAGTGTTGATATAGGGTAGCAGGAAGTTATCCTTGGGATAAGCTCATTCAAATCTTGATAATCAACACATATTCAAACTTTAGCAACTTTTTTTAGGACTGGGACTATATTGGCAACCCATTCTAGAATTTGGCTACGCCAATAAACCTTGCATCAAACTGCTTCTTGACTTCTTCTTTAATTTTGAAGAGCATTTTTGGCCTCATTTTCCTTAACTTTTACCGAATTGGTTTGCATCCAGGCTTGATGGGAAGCTTATGGTCTACTATATCAGTGTTTAATCTTGGCATGTCTTGATATGACCAAACGAATATATCTCGATATTTGTAGAGTAAGTCTATTAGTTTAGTCCAAGTTGTTAACTTTATTGAGGTTTCCATTTTAACCTCCTTTAGATCCTCCTCAGTACCCAGATTTATTACTTCTGTTGGGTCTTTGTGGGGCATGATCTACTTATTCTCTTTCTCAACTAATCGTAAAAGGTCTGGTGGTACAAAGCTTTCTTTGAAATCTTTTTTAGGATCAACTTCACTAGTGCAAATTGACTGTTTAAAATTGATCTTTAAAGACCCATTAGACACATCCATGTTACTGTTATCAGGACATCTGAAAGGGTAAAGAAATAAACATTACAAAAGGCACATGCACAACAAAGGGATTGGATAAAAATAAAGGCAAAAGAGTAATGGAGACAAAAAAGTTGAAAAGTGATACACAATATGGAATGATATATGCAAAAGTCTTTTCATTGATAACGTTTGACAAAAAATACCCCTTACGTAGAACACCTATCTACCCTTGGCAGAGGGTAGTAGGTTTTCATATCTTGATGTTGCATGAAAGGGACAGGAAAAGTGCAGGGACTTCTGTTATGACCTTATCAGCAAAATCAGGCCTTAGTTGATGGACACGAATTTTATGGCTTGGTATCTCAGAGATAAAGATTGTTAAATGCTCTATTTAGGAGGACCAAGATACCTTTAGCCTTTTGATCTTCGGGTTGGCCTAGATCAATTTGTCCTCCTAAATGAAATATCTTATGGAAAGATAAAAACATTGTTAGCTCTGATTCCTCCTCTTGATCCAATGATTGTGCCATCTCCTGGTTATAGATCCTCTTTTCTTGTTGCTTTCTTGAGTGTACATTGGCTTTGAATCCTAAGCCTCTTTTGTTGGCTTGAGTGGTGACCTGTAGAGCTCAGGCCATCCATTGTAGATTCTTGCTAAGCCCTTTTCTAGCATGGGAACCTTAACCAACGATCATATTTAAACCCGAGTAGGTACTCTTTGATAGGTGGGGTTCAATTATTGGCAATCTTTCTCCCACAAATGTTACATTAACAAACTCGAAGGATTGGAAGGATGACTCTAGTGCATCCTTATTAGGCTCTATATAGATATCCCCAGTGAAAGTAGTGGCAATCATTTCTTCTTCAGCTCCAATGGTAACTACTTTATCATCTATAAAAAATTTGAGCATTTGATGGAGAGAGGATGGATGGCTCTAGCAGAGTGTATCCATGGCTTTCCTAACAGGCAATTGTAAGAAGGATTGATATCCATAACTTGGAAGTCAACTTTAAATATACATGGGCCTATTTGAAGCTGGATAGTGGTATTTCTAATTACTCTATGACATGTACCATTAAAAGCTCAGACTATGGTATGGCTATCTTGGTATTAGGCTGATCGACTGGGAGTTTGCTTAATGTAGTCATAGGTAAAACATTAAGGGCTGACCCATTATCTATGAGTACTTTAGGCAAAATGCATCCCTTGCAATGGCTAGTGATATACACAGCTTTACAATTGCCCTTGCTTCTGAGCGGGATCTCATCATAAGTGAAGGAGATATAATTATCGGCCATGATGTTGTTCACTAGTCAATCCAACTTGTCTATAGGGATGTCCGAGGGAAAATATGCTTCGTTTAGCACATTTAATAATGCATTTCGGTGAACCTCTAAATTAAGAAGCAGAGATAGCATAAAAATCTTTACGGGTTGTTTGCGTAACTAGTCTACAATGTAGTATTCACTGTGTTTGATGAACTTGAGAAACTCTATAGCTTCTCTTTCATTTACTACTTCCTTGACTTTTTCGAGCTCAAAATTCTTTGCTTAGGCTTGAGTGGTACTGGTGCTTAGAGATGCATCAACCTTCTATTTTTCTTGAGCTAAGGGAATGTAACACTTACTGCTACATGTTAGGTGACTAACTCTTGATAGTTCCATTATAGTAGTTGAAAGAGTTAGTTCTTCGATCATCACACCGGATTCTTATATTTTCATGGGATAGCTTTTTTTCTCTTATAAGGGAATGGTTTAGGTACAAACTTGGATTCTCATAATAATCTCTATTCTTTCAGTGATTAAGCACAATAAACATGTTTTACTCACTAGGATACACGATTTTGATGCTTTAGTTTTGAAAGAAAAGCTTTTCTTTCCACCTTTTTCCTTAGAATCAAAGTTTATCCATCAAGTGAGATAAACATAGATTATCATAATAATCTCTATTTATTTGGCGATCAGGCACTATAAACACATTCTCGTCAATTGCATACATGGTTTTAATGCTGTGGTTTGGAAAAAAAGCTTTTCCTTCCACTATTTTCCATAAAATCAATGCTCATCCCTCAAATGGGGTAAACTTAGATTCTGGTAATAATCTCCATTCTTTTGGTGATTGGGCGCCATAAACAAATTCTTCTCATTGGTATACATGGTTTTAATGCTTTGACTTGGTAAGAAAAGCTTTTTGTTGCATCATTTTCTTTAGAATCAAAGTTCATCCCTTAAATGGGATAAACTTAGATTCTATAGATAATCTCCATACATTCGGTGATTGAGCACCATAAACACATTCTCCTCATTGGTACAAATGGTTTGCTTTGACTTGGCAAGAGAAGCTTTTCATTGCACCACTATTTTAGAATGAAAGTTCGTCCATCATGGGACAAACTTGGATTCTCATGATAATCTTCATTCTTTTTGTGATTGGGCACTATAAACACATTCTATTCACTAGGATACACGGTTTTCATGCTTCGATTTTGAAAGAAAAGCTTTTTTTTCCACTTTTTTCCTTAGAATCAAAGTTCATTTATCAAGTGAGACAAACATGGATTATTATAATTGTAGACAACTTATTTTGTCTAGGCTAATTTTTTTAGCAACTTGGGGCATGGACATGAAAGGGGGCGATGATTGGGCAATACATGTCAACATGTATCGATACAATGGTTCATATTATCGATACAATGATCATTGTATCGACCCAATATTCACTATATCGATACACTCAAGGCTTGTAGACTAAATGTATGAACACATTTTGCAATGTATTAATACATACTGGCCATTTTCACAGTCTCAGCATTTTTGACTTGTCAACCATTGATCAAAAACTTAATTTTAACATATTTCTTTGCATAAAAAAGTCCAAAACCTATATCAAATTATGAATTTGGACTTTTGAATTAATCAAAACATTTTTTTTGAAGTCTAAATTAGATTAAAAGGTTCAATGTCACATGATCAACCTACTCCTCCCTAGTTTGTTGACCAGGATCACTATCAGCTACCTTATTTGCTAGAAAATCATTTTAGGATTTAAACTAGCCATCCTATGTCTATCACATTGGCAGCAAGTTGCTCCTACAGCCACTTTGTAGCCGTCAAGCTTTGTCCCCCTTGAGAAATGATTAAAAACACCTTTAATTTGGCTCCAAAATGCTAGCATAAAAAGGCCACTTATATCTCAGCTAAAAAAGGTTATATTCTAGCTCATTTTTAGCTTCAAAAGCACATTCGTCCATCAAGAAAACAAAAATCCCATAGCTCTTCACTCACCACCCAAAAACGGCCCCAAAACACTCATTCCTTACCATTACATATTCTAAAAAATCGCACTCATCCACACCAGAACAAACCTCATTATTTTTTACTTTTTCTTGCTTATTAAGAACAAGGGAAAAAGAGAAATTTAGTCCATCTCTACTGCTTCAACTACTTGGCCAAAAATTGAAGTTTTGTTGGTATAACTTCCTACTTTATCACTTTTATTTTTTATTTTTCACCAACATCATCATTTTAGTGAGCTCTCCATGTTTCCATCACGGTCTTAGGATTATCATGCATTATTGTGGCTTTTAGTTGTGGTAGTTTATTTGGATGCCGTAAAGCCCCTTTGATGTGGAAAATGCCTCTTTTCATCTTTATTATTTTGATAGCTCTTGCTCATGCACTTTATACCATATCCATGCATCTTGTTATCCTTAATCCATGTATGAATCATTAGTCTAACACATTTCAAGCACATTGATACATTAGCTTGCATGAACCATTGTCATTTTCAGCATCCATAACATTTTCTTATCCAAATGCATAACGCTTTCTTTGTCTAAACCATCGGTAAAGTTAGCATCCCTATCTATGTTATATGCCATCCTTTATATGCTTATTGTTTCCCCTTTATCAAAATACGTGTTTGATGGCTATCAAAAACTAGTTTTTAAAACCTCCCCAAGCCAAGCATATTAACCTCAACCAATAAGGGTTGGCATGAACTTAGCTCTTTCTGCAAAGTTAGCAAAAAAAATTTTGGGGAAAATTAAGTTTTTTAGATTTGGACAACTTGGTTAAATAAGCTTAAATCTTTTAATTTTTCAACAAAAATGGCCTTGCAGTCATTCCCAAAATGTTCATGCCCTGTTTTTGAGTCAAAACCTTGAGTGGTATGATCAACGGGCTATTCCATCATCTCAAACTACTCCAAAGCTATGCAAATGAGTTTTTAACGCTTATGCCACTCTTTTCCCTTCAGTCATGGATGTTCAAATGTCCATGACTAGAGTTTGGACCAGTAAACATAAAGAAAATAGAAAATATACCTCTATTTGTTTTATCCCTTACTGGTAGAATAACTATTATAGATTGAAAAATCACTTTAAAATCCTAAATGATTTTTCATGAATTCTCTGATATTTTTCACTCAAAATGTATCGAATTATCTTAAAAATGATGTTTTATTCACCCCTGGATTATTCTGGATGAGAGAGTTATGATTTTTTAAATCTAAACTATCCTGAACCTCTAGAATATGGACATGCATTCTGGTTAGGCCATTCAAGCCCACTAAATGATTTCTTCAAAATTTTCAAATGTTTTTCCTAGCAGGTTCATAAAATTCCCTTTTCATAGAGTATTATTTACAATTTTTGGATACCAAATGAGTCCCAAATGATTTTTCAAATTTTGACACTCCTTGTCCCTCGTATGCTCTACCAGTAGCGAAACTAATCCAAACTTTAAAATTTATTCTCCTAAAAAGTGATTTTTTGGGATGTTGAAAATATTTTTAAATTAACCATCATCGAGTTAACTTTCCAACGGTATCTTGTCCACCCTCTAAAGCCTTTAAACCAATTTAGAATAAATCTAAAAATTGGGATCACGCAATGCTGTCCCCTATTCTCTATCATGGCTAAAATTAACTTGTTTCCTCGAATTTCATCTCAAGACATTTGAATGTTTCCATGTCAACCTAATCAAACTCGAGAGCATGTGTCGATCTCCACAAAGCTCGTATTAAGGCATTAATATATTTTATGTTTTTACCATCCTCATTCATAATAATTTCTTTCACCACAAGTCATTAAAATGCTCAGCCGTCTTCTAAATCATAAGGTTTTGTCAACTTAATTTTTCTAACTCGACTTTTTTAAGGAAGCGTCATAAATGCCACTTTTGGGGATACTCTAACCCCGACCTTTCGATGGGATACTCCAATCTCGCTCTTCAAATTTGTCAAAATCTAAAGAATCTTCTTTGGTCGAATTTTTTTGTCATCCACGGGGATACTTTAACCATGACTTTTTAAAAGGGTACTCAAACCTCATCTTTCTGACGGGATATTCCAACTCTGTCTTTCAACTGCAATTAAATTTTTTTTTCCATCCCAAACTTTCATGAATATTTCAAGTAAACCTCTTTTAATCAAGAAACCTAGATGCATCTAAAAAATTATCAATTTGGCCATTCCCAGATGATCGATGCCAATTGTGAGATAAATTCTAATAGTCCATCCTATTTCTTCATCGTTGCATTGAATGATCCATGTTATGTTACTTCATTTATTGCCTTACTAACATGATTTCTTTGTGATGATTATTTGCATTCATGCTTTTTAATCATTTCAAGTAAAAGTAATGGTAAAATTTTACATAGGTATCTCTCCAGTGCCTAAAGTGGAGTATTCTATTTCTTAAAGTAAAATCTAAAGGTTATTTTTATTGAAAATCTCTATATTCCCCATCTCTCCAGGGAATATATAAGATTAAATTTTTTCATCCAAACCTGGATTTGTATTTTTATAAGTCTCATGCATTAAAAGGGGTTATATCGAAATGATGATGAGTTTAGATTGAAAGAATCAAAACTCAGATAAGACATAGCTAGTAAGGTATTGATCTTAAGCTACGTGAAGAGGTTTGTACCTTATCATGCGTAACTAACTCCCAAACCTAAATGACAAATCTTTGTATTACATAAACCAAGGGATCGATGTTTTAAGTTTCATAACTCAAAAAATAGGTTTTAATAGGCACTCGGTAATGCCTAGCCTAAAATAATCGGTGACTTCAACCATTAGCCATTTCGTGATAGCCATCCAAGACCAATAGGATGAGCGACTCATCTTATGGTCCCCATCACTATATCATGAGTCGAGAATCTGTATCTTCTCAGTCTTATCACGTCGTAAAGGAAAAGTCTTAGTCAAGAAGACATTTCTTACTCAAAAAAATATTTTAAGTCATACACATCCATGGATCTGCGAGGGTCCACCCCGAGGCACGTTGTGATAGCTTGGTGACTCTACTAGGGATTTTGTAGAGAGTTAGGCCAACAACTAGCCATGTCTTTCTAGTTTCCTTACTCTTTCGATCTTTGGTCATTATTTTAGTATGACCTTTTTTTCATTTTATCAACTAATCTTTTATCTGGCATGTTTGTTAGGATTGTCTTATTTTTAAATAATCATCAATTTTTATTAAAAAACGGTAATACGAAAGTAAACAAAAAGGTTTGGTCATTTCCCTATCACACACCATGCACTTGCATTTGCATTATTGTCCCATCAAACTCTATAACATGTTTATAACCCAATTATTAGGAGGAAATGAGCTATCCACCTTCGTGAGTAACCCTTCTCATAGGAATGGCAATAACTTCCCGGATGTAAATTACCTATGTTTCTTATGAGTAACCCTCCGCATTTGCATAAGGAAATACATCTAACATATTGAGCCTATTTTGCCAAACCCATGATGGGTCTAGGATTAGGGTCCCTTGACTCTCCTTATCGGATGAAGGAGCAATTCAGAGACGTATTTAGGCCTTAACGTAAACCTTATATAGTGAACCCTACAAGCTAAACCATGTCAAACCATACCAAAATGCTGCTAGAATAACCAAAGAATAGGGTCACTTGGGGAAACATTCCTAATCTTTGCTCTTAATTACCATAATTATGTAAGTGACAATAAGTATGCAATTGTCACTCACACATGCATTTTTATCATTTATCAAGACATGGCATCGTGCTACCAAAATTATGGCTAACCTTTGTATAAATAAGTGACGATGAACAAAAACCATCATTCACAATGTCTTATACTAAAGCCATTATGCTGTCCGAGTCATGGCTTAATGCATATTCACTCTAGTGGTGATAAATGAATATTACTACTGGTCGATTATTTTTCTATCAAAATAAGATATTGCATCACTTCATGAAGGGAAAATTACATCTTGGTGTGTCAAAATATTGCCCGTTTTTCATCTCACCACCTCGGTTGAGACATGTTATGATTTTTTATTCTAATGTTCTTAAATTCTTTGTTTCCTTACATTTGTCTCCTATATGTTCCACTAACTTATTTACACTTTCTTTGTGTTTTAGTGCATGCATCATTTCATCATAACCATAATGACTATCATCATTTTAGGATAATTGCTCTGGTTCAGTGTTCAGGAAGGGGCATCATTTATGGAGTAACAACTTATCTTAACTATCTAATCCTTTGAAAATGTCAGAACATGGTTAAAGGTCTCCAACATTAAGACGGGGATATCCTAAAGCCTGACTACATCTTAGAAATACATGAAGAAGTCAACATCGATTTTGGTCAAAATGATTGTTGAGAATTGAAGCACATTTGGGATAGTTGGGATAATAATGAGAATGAAGCCTTCACTAAAATGTATAGGGATATAGCTCTCTTACTTTAAGTTCAGTTGGATGATTCCTTATTACGAGTAGTAACACAGTTCTAGAATTGGCCTATCAATGTTTCACCTTCAACCAATAAGATTTACTCTCTACTATTGATGAGTACAAAGCTCTGCTCAACACAGAAAGGGCTAAGTTAGATTGGATTTACTGCAAAGCACTCATGCCTCCTCCATTTAAGAAAAGGTTGAGGCAAATTCTTGGAGCCACAGAAACATGGGTTGATAGTCACGTCAAAGTAAAAGAGTAGCGAATGCATTTCTTAGGCTAGCTTGAAAGAGGGCATGGTAAATCTTTCTGATCAATCAAAAGCTCAAGATGTCTATGCTCTAGCAATTTATGGGCTCATTATATTCTTGAAGACTTTGGGTTATGTAAAGGCGGCAGTCACAGATTTTTTTTCTCTCCTATGTTGCAACATCAACCCTGCTTCCACCATCATCGTCCAAAACATCCACGCCTTTAGCTTTCGTAAAAGAAAGGGAACAGGAAGGTTTATCGGGTGCGCCCCATTGCTCCAGATATGGCTCTTAGGTTATTTCTGTGGTAAGAAGGGGAGAGTCAGGCAAAATTTTTTCTTCAAGATCAATCCTTTTTCCACATCATTAGAGGAATAATGTCATCAAGATAAGATAGAAAAGCATTGGGTCGAGGAATTATGAAATGTCAAGGAGGAACAAATCATGTGGAGAGCCCCATGGGTGTTCCCTTAGTCGATTATGTACAGATATGGAGACTACATTTATGTATTGCTCGGGAAGTACCGGTTATGCTCTTTATTGGTATTATGTCAATTCCAATGCTAGCAATTCATCCCATTCTTCAAAGACATAGGAAATTGACGAAGAGCCAAATTATAAAGCAAAAGTCCAAAAAAATCCATTGTATGGAAAGATACTAGAAAGAAAGCCTTACCACGCTTGGATATGAAGAATGAAGACTCCACCGTATTAATGATCCATTGCCACCACCAAACTCCAGGATACTGCAAATCCCAATAGAGGAACTGCCTTCCGAGATTAAGCTACTTAGGAGGGAGTGCGAGTGAGAAAAAACATCCTTTGCTATAGAAATCTCTCGACTTCAAGAGGAAAAGGGCCAGCTAAAGATGGATATCTATCTTAGGAGCGGTGAAATGGATTGAGTCATTAAAGAAAGAGATCACTTCAAAGATGACCTTGAGAGCCTAACCAAGGATTATCTGACACTTCAAAAAGCTAACAAGTCCTGGCATATTGGAAAGACCATTCGAATGGGATGCAAAAGTTGTCATTCTTAATTGTGAGCTAAATTAGCAAAAAGAGGAAGTTAGGACTAGTAAAGAAAAATTCATGAGGGCACGTGCTTTTGCTTCTACCTACCAACAAAGGAATCAAAGACTCAAGGCCCAAATGTGAGATACGAGAGTTGCCAGGGTTGAAAATGAAGCCCTCACTCATAGAATCCAAGAGTTAGAACAGTCTCTTTAGGATCTTCAAGGTTATATAAATGAACTAATAAGGGCTTCCAAGCAACAAAAACTAGATTGGCAAGTGACAGTTAACCAAGCATGTCTAAACTACCAAGAACAACATCAGTGCCTCACTGAACAAGTTCATAATGCTTAATGAAAGGCGGATAACATTATTGAGGTAGTTTAATCCATAAAGTGAGACATCGCACTAGTTGGAGATCGTGAGCAACAACTTTTGGGTTTTCTTAATTATGTGATTACACAATGTAATCACATTAGATACTTTCAGATGTAATCATGTCGTAAATGAAAACCCTTTTGAGACTCTATGAATGATGTTATTGTTGAAGCTATTGTAGGAATCAATTGTCTTTAATGGATATGAACAATTTTTCATTACACTTGCATCAATCATTCATTATCTTAACTCGTCATTGCATCATAAATGCTCATTAATAAATACATTTTTAAATAAAAGCCTAATCCAAAAATGGTGCCATAAAAGTGCAAGGGATTTCAAGATCAATCAAGAATACAGAACATTACATCACATACCACTACAGCACACGATGCCATAAGTAAATCATAAAAAGCGATCATGAAGCTCATATTAATCGACTTGAGCTAATGGTTAAGGAATCGCAAGACCAAATACTTTGTCAGCAATACGAAATGAAAAATCAAATCGCAAAACTTATGGAACTAATGACCACATCTATAAAAGAAAAAGGGCAAGCCAGCACTGTGGAAACAAGAAATGATCCTCCAAATGCCGAAAGTCCCTTGCCAATAATCCAAAACTCACCCAATGGAAAACTAAACAAGAACAATGGCCCACTCCTACACTTGCCACTCAGGCTCTACCAGTGATCTACCTAAATCCCATTGCGACAAGTTAATTCATTCCTGACACTCAAAGCGTGAATGCAAGAGTCTTATCGATAGATCTAATAACCCTTGACTATGACAAACTAGAGAAAATAGAAGGTCAAAAGTCCATCATGACAACAAAAGAAGAGAACAAATTCTAGCTACTAGAAAAATGCCTTTAAGCTATCGAAGGGAGTGACAAGTTCAGAGCTCTTGATGCCCAATCACTACCTCTAGTGTCAACCTTGTCATTCCTCTGAAGTTCAAAGTCTCAAAGTTGAAAAAGTTTAATGAAACCATCAACCTTTCTATCCATGTTCAAATATACCTACAAAAGATAGTTGGTATGAGAAAGATGAAAAGCTCTTCATCTATTGCTTCCAACATAGCCTTATTAGGGCAGCAGCTTGGTGGTATAGGGCTAGACAATGTGAAAATCCAATCATGGGCTAACTTCGCTAAGGCCTTTCTAAATCAATACCTACACATGTCAGAATAGGCACCAGATCGACTTTCCCTAATGAATTTCAAGAAAAGATCCATTAAAAGTTTCAAGATAATATCCCTAAAAGTGGAGAAAAGAGACAACCCTAGTCCAGCCTCCTTTTATGAAAAAAGAGATGACAATCACTTTCATTCACACCTTACAAGCTTTTTATTATGAGAAGCTCATAGGTAATGCACCAAGAAATTCATAGACTTAGTGCTCTCTAGAGAAATGATTGATGTAGCCATTAAGAATGGTAGCATGTTAGCCGAGAAAACATCTGGATTGAGCAAGAAGTTTATTATCGATAAAAAAACAGAAGAAGAGGCTAGTGCCATAAGTTATGCTAGCTTATCTCAGCCAAAATGGCATAAATACCTAACCCTAATTACCCGAGCATGCTGTATTCTCACCCTATCAAAATACCTCCTCAGCCAACTAATGCCGTAACCTATAACCCATCCTTTGCAATCCCATCCAACCTACTAGAGAGCTACCATCCGTAAGTTCACCAAAGTACTAATTGAGCAATCAATAATGCACCTAGCGATCGAGGTACAAATCAATAAAGACAACATTTTGATCCCATCCTTATGACCTATAAGGAGCTTTACCAAACCTTGCTCCAAAGTCATTTAGTGGCCTCAATCTATGTCCAAAAAAAGAAGCCACCATACTTGCAATGGTACAACTAATGCCCATTATGAATGCCATGCTAGGGCAGTAGGGCATGACTTTGAGAACTGCATATCTTTCAAATGAAATGTATAAAATCTAATTAACTCAAAAGTCATGCAGTTTGGAATGAACCAGAGAGCAAATATTCCTGTCAATCTTTTACCAAACCATATTGAGCTAGCTGCAACCATGATCGACATTAAGTACAAATATGAAGTCAAGGCAAGCATAGAGGATGTAAGGATGCCAATATTCTTAATCTGGCAGGCATTGATTCAGATCGTGTTGCTCAACATAATAAAAAAATTAGAAGACAATCCCGACAACTTTTGTGACTTCTATAGAGTTGTAGGTTATACCTTACAAACACACAGGGAGCTTAGGTCCATGGTTCAAAGAATGATGAATAAAGGCCAAACAGAATTCTATCGTGAAATCCATCTACTATTGAATCTATCAACATGATAGGACATAAAACCATGCAGCTACCTTACGAGAGAAACTGAACCCTTATTTTTTATGGCAAATCAAGACCTAAGGCCAGTTTTTCAATTCTTGCACCAGAGTTAGCTATAGAGGTACCTAAACCATTCCTGTATAAGAGCAATAAAGCTATCCCATGGAAATATGAGAATCAAGTAGTGATGATTAGAGAAGTAACTCCTTCAACTTCTGTGATGGAGCTATCAAGAGTTAGTCACCTAATCTGTAGCAGTAGGTGTTAAGCTCCACTTACTTAAGAAAAATAAAAGGTTAATGCATCTTTAAGCAGCAGTACTACCAAGCCCAAGCAAAAAATTTTGAATAAACTCGAGAAAGTTAAGGAAGCAGTAAGAGAAAGAGAAGCTATGGATTTCTTAAGTTCATCAAGCATAGTGAATACTGTATTGTAGACTAGTTAAGCAAACAACTCGCAAAGGTTTTTGTGCTTTCTCTACTTCTTGATTTAGAGGTTCACTAAAATGCATTACTGGATGTGTTAAACGAAGCATATATGCCAATAAACATCTTTGTAAACAAATTTGATCCGCTAATGAACAACATCATGGTCGATAATTATATCTCTTTCACTAAGAATGAGATCCCACTCGGAGGCAAGGGTAGTTATAAAGCTCTGCATACCACTACCTATTGTAAGTGATGCATTTTGCCCAAAGTACTTATAGGCAATGGATCAACCCTTAATGTCATGCCTGTGACTACATTAAGCAAACTCCCTGTTGATCAGTCTAACATCAAAAGTAGCCATACCATAGTCTAATCCTTTGATGGAACATGTCATAGAGTAATTAGAAATATTACAATCCAACTCTATACAGGCCTATGTACATATGAAGTGGAAATTTAAATTATGAATATTAATCCCTCTTACAACTGCCTATTAGGAAGGCTGTGAATATGCTCTGCTAGAGCCATCCCATCCTCTCTCCATCAGAAACTCAAATTTATGATAGATGATAAAGTCGTCACCATTGGAGCTAAAGAAAAAATGAATGCCATTGTTTTCAGTGAGGATATGTACATAAAGAAGATGCACTAGAGTCATCCTTTTAATCTTTTGAGTTCGTTAATGCAACATTTAGGGGAGAAGGATTGCCAATAGTTAAACCCCATCTATTAAAGAGGTTTTAAAATGACTATTGGCAAAGGTTTTCATGCTAGAAAAGGGTTGCAAGGGATGGGCCAAGCCCTACAGGTCACCATTCAAGCTAACAAAAGAGGATTAAGGGTCAAGGCTAATGCACACTCAAAAAAGCAACAAGAAAAAAGGATCTGCATCTAAGAGATAACACCATCATTATGTCAAGAAGGGGAATCAAAGCTGACAATGTTTCTGTCCTTCCATGGGATATTTCATTCAGGAAGACGAATTGATCTAACCCAACTAGAAGAGTAAAAGGCTAAAGATATCTTAGTTGTTTTAAATAGAGCACTTAACAACCTTTATCTCTAAGATACTGAGCTATAAAATTTATATCCTTCCACTAAGACCTAATTTTGACGATAGGGTCATGATGGAAGCCCTTTCACTTTTTCTATCCCTTTCATGTAACATCAAAAAGTGAAAACCTACTTGTCGTTGCCCAAAGGCAGATAGGTATCCTATACAAGGGGTATTTTTTTATCAAATATTATTAATGAAATGACTTTTGCATAGATCATTCCATATTGTGTATCACTTTTTAACCTTCTTGTCTTTATCATTCTTTTAACTTTATTTTTATCTAAATCCCTTGGTTATGTGTGTGTGTTTTGCAATGTTTATTTCTTTACTCTTTCAAATGTCCTGATGACAGTGATATGGATATGGCTAATGGGTTGTTGAAGATTAATTTTGAATAGTCAGTTTACACTAGTAAAATTAATCCTGAAGAAGATTTTAAAGAGAGCTCCGTACCACTAGACTTCTTATGATTAGTTGAGCAAGAAGAGAAGCAAATCATGCCCCATAAAGATCGAACAAAAATAATAAATCTAGGTACTCAGAAGGATCAAAAAGAGGTTAAAATTGAAACCTCAATAAAGTCAATGATTTGAACCAAGTTGATAGAATTACTCCAGGAATATCAAGATGTATTCACTTGGTCATGCCAAGACATGTCAAGATTGGACACTAATATAGTGGTCCACAAGCTTCCCATCAAGCCTAGATGCAAATCGATCCGGTAAAAGTTAAGGAGGATAAAGCCAAAAATGCTTTTTAAAATTAAAAAAAAAAAGTCAAAAAGCAATTTGATATAAGGTTTATTAGGGTAGCCAAATATCCAGAATGGGTTGCTAATATAGTCCCAGTCCTAAAGATTGCAAATTACAAATATGTGTTGATTATCGAGATATGAATTGAGCTAGTCCTAAAGATAACTTCCTATTACCTCATATCGATATTTTGGTAGGCAATACGGCCAAGAATTCTCTGTTCTCCTTCATGGATAGATTTTCAGGCTATAACCAAATCAAGATGGCATCTAAAGGCATGGAGAAAACAACTTTTGTAACCATGTTGGGGACATTTTGCTATAACATCATTCCTTTTGGACTAAAAAATGTTAGGGTAACCTATCAACGAGCCATGGTAGCCCTGTCCCATGACATGATGCATAACAAAATTTAGGTTTATGCTGACAACACGATTGCCAAGTCAATGAAAGAGGATGAGCATGTCACAGACTTTCAGAAACTTTTTAAACGGCTATAAAAATTTTAAATCAAATTAAATCCTAACAAGTGTACCTTTAGAGTCATTTCGGGTAAGCTTCTAGCCTTTATAGTCAGTGAAAAAGGGATTAAAGTTAACCCAGACAAAGTCAAAGCCATTCAAGATATGCCAGTACCTCAAACCTGAAAGAAAGTAAAAAGCATTTTGGGGAGCTAAACTATATTGCTAGATTCATGTCCTAGCTCACTGATAAATATGACCCCGTCTTTCAGCTCTTTCGTAAGCAAAATTTGAGAGAGTGGAATGGGGCATGTTAAAAAGCCTTTGATAAAGTCAAACATTATCTGTCAAGCCCATCAGTGCTAGTACTACTAGTGCTTGATCGACCTTTAATCTTTTGCTTACCAGTCTTTGACAAGTCCATGGGTTATGTATTAGGGCAGCATAATGAGTCAGGAAAGAAGGAACAAGCAATCTACTACTGAAGCAAAAGGTTCACAGAATGTGAGTTCAATTACTTCGTAGTCGAGAAGTTATGTTGTACTTTAGTGTGAACAGCTAAGAGACTCATGCAATACATGATGTATCAAACCACATGGTTGATTGCAAGGCTAAATCCTATCAAGTATCTATGCAAAGCCCCTGCACTATTAGGAAGGCTAGCTAGATAGTAAGTCCTACTTTTTGAATATGACAATGCCTATGTCTGTTAAAAGGCCATCAAGGGCAGTGCGATAAACTGACTTTTTGGTAAGTCAAGTGGTAAATGACTATGAACCCTTAAATTTTAACTTCCCAAATGAAGATTTAATGTGCATTTTTGAAGATGAAGATGCCTCCAACCAAGACCAATCCTGGAAGATGTATTTTGATGAGCATCAAACATTTTAGGACATGGAATTGGAGCAATATTGATGTCACCCGATGAAAGTCATTATCCGTTCACTGCAAGGCTAAATTTTGAGTGCACGAATAATATCATAGAATATGAAGCTTGTGTCATGGGGCTTCAAGTAGCCATTGAGAGGAATGTCAAGATATTATAAGTATTTAATGATTCAGCCTTAGTCATCTACCAATTGAAAGGGGAAAGGCAAACTTGCAATGCTAAACTGATGCAGTATAAAAAGCTGATAGCAGAGTTGAAGAAAGAATTTGATGATATTAGTTTTCAACACTTACCTTAAAAAGAGAACCAAATAGCTGATACTTTAGCTACCTTGTCATCCATATATAAAGTTAACTAAGAGTCAGACTTTGCTCCCATCCAGATAAGCATATACACAACTCTGGTTCATTGTTATAGTGTCAAAAAATATAAGGATGGCCTACCATCTACTATGACATCGTTCATTACATTAAGGATCAGTAATACCCCAAACATGCAACTGAGATTGATAAAAGAACTATTAGAAGATTAGCTATGGGATTTATTCTCGATGGAAAAATCTTATACAAAAAGAGTTATAATTAAATATCTTGAAGCCAAAAAGATCCTAGAAGAAGTTCATGAAGGGATTTGTGGCACATGTGCTAATGGACATCAGATGGCTTAGCAAATTATGAGAGCGGATTATTACCAGTTGACCCTCAAGAGAGACTGCATCAATTATGCTAAAAAATGCCACAAGTGTCAAATCTATGCTGACAAGATCCATGTCCCTCTAATGCCACTTCATGTCATGACGGCCCTATGGCCCTTCTCTATGTGGGGCATGGATGTGATCAGGCCAATCACCCCGAAAGCTTTCAATGGGCATCATTTTATCTTGGTAGCGATCGACTATTTCACCAAATGGATGGAGGTTGCCTCGTATGCTAATGTCACTAGATTGATCGTCTGAAGGTTTGTCAAGCAGGACATCATCTGCAGATATGGCCTTTCTAACCAAATCATAAGAGACAACGTAGGTAACTTAAATAATAAAATGATACAAGCAGTCTATTCACAGTTTAAGATCTATCATCATAATTTTATCCTTTATTGCCTAACAATGAATGGGGAAGTCAAAGCAGCCGCCAAAAACATTAAAAGGATAGTTGAAAAAATGGCCAAGACTTATAAAAATTAGCATGAGAAGCTATTCTTTGCACTTTATGCCTATCGGACCTCAGTTCACACTTTCATAGGTGCCACCCCATTTTCTCTTATCTATAGGGTGAAAGTTGTATTGTTTATCAAAGTCGAGATCCCTTCTATCAGAGACTTGATGTAAACCAAATTTGAAAAAACTAAATGGGTCAAGAACAAATATAACTAGCTCAACCTCATCGAGGAAAAATGCATGAAAGACATCTACCATGGTTAAATGTATCCGAGCCCATGACAAAAAAATACAGTCATGACAATTTCACCCAGGCAAATTGGCATTGAAGAAGATCCTCCTAATTCCCAAAGATGCACGGGGCTAATGGACCCCTAATTAGGAAAAACCATATGTTGTGAAACAAGCCTTCTCCGGAGAGGCCCTAATCTTGTCAGAAATGGACGGTAATGTTTTACCTAACCTAGTCAACTAAGATTCCTTCAAGAAATATTACACTTAGAGGGCAAAAACCTAAAAAGGCATCATTCAAAATGAAAAAGAAAACAACAACAAAAACAAACAAACAAAAATTAAAAAATAGATAAAAAGGGTTTAGATAAAAATTTGAAAGGACATTTAGGCAACCAACCTAACTACAGTTGAAAACCTATAAGGGTGACTTAAGAAGATCAATTTTGATGGGGCATAAACTAAGAGTATCGATGGGACAATGCAAAGCAATCCTAGAGATATTCCAAAGATTAGCTCATACTAGTCACATTTATTGTTTAAGAAATATCCTGAAAAGCACCTAAAGAACATCTATGTCAAGATTGTCAGAGGTATCTTTTGCCTAAAAGATCATACTTCTTGCCACCAAATCACTTGTTCCTCAAATAGTATATTAGTTATGAGAGTAAATATTGCCTTGTTTCTTTTAACCTCTGTACAATTCACATGGCACTTGTCATTTAGTTAACAATATTTGATAATCAACTAAAAAATGCATCAGGACATCATGACTTTACATCAAAAGGAAAAAAAAGCATAAGAAACTTTGCTCATGCCCTGATCATCAAAATCATGGACTTTTCGCGTCTAAACACCTACTTAGCATGACCATACACCAAACCATCCTAAGAAAAAAAACAATTTTAAACTAACCAAAAATCAATCATGCATTCTATCTGAATCCTATCGAAGCCAAAGACATCAACCTAATCAAGCAAATAGTCTCTAAGTTATAAACAATGTCTTCTAATTGTCTAAAAAAATGATTGAATCTCTCAAATCAGGAAATAAAATAATCCAAATTCTTGAAAATAGATTTTTTGTTGTATCCTCAATGGAGCCGGGACACTTACAATCCCTACCAGGATTAGAAAAATTCCTATCCATAGTTGCAACAAAGATGAATTACCATCCTTATTAGAGTCTTAATGACATACAAAAATAACTATGGCTATCTCCCATATTAGACTTGACATCATGCAATCATGATGGCATTCCACATCATGCATTCATATTACTATCACACATCATGATTTTTGCAATGTTACTTTAGGACAGGTTCACCAAACCTCCAAGGAATCCCTGGTAAGAACTATAAGCTTTGTAAACCAAACATTATTCAAAAAGCACCTATTAAGAAACCTTCTTAAGCCCATACAAGCTAGTGGCAACAAACTTATCTACAAACAACCTCATGCTAATCCTACCTACATCAAGCCCACAAATCAGTGTCACTCTTTTCAAAGCCCACAAGTCAAAGGTACCCATTTCAAAGCCCACAATTTAGTGGCACCTTTTTTAAAGCCTACAAGTTAGTGGCACCCTTTTCAAAGCTCATAATTCAGTGGCACTCATTTTAAAGCCCACAAGTCAGTGGCACCCTTTTCAAAGCCCATAATTTAGTTGTACTCTTTTTAAAGCTAATAAGTCAGTGGCACCTTTTAAAAGCCCAAAGTTAGTGGCACCTTTTTAAAGCCCACACAAGCTTGTGGCACCCAAGTCTAAGTCAAAGCCTACTTAAGCTAGCGATACTTGAATCAAAGCCTAAACAAGCTGGTGGTACCTAAGTTCGATTCAAAGCCCCCACAAGCTGGTAGCACTTGAGTCAAAGCCTACACAAGCTGGTGGTAACTAGTCTGAGTCAAAGTCCATACAAGCCGATGGCACTTAGTCTGAGTAAAAGTCCACACAAGCTGGTAGCACCTAGTCTGAGTCAAAGCCCACACACATTGGCAACACCAAGTCAAAGCCTGCATAAGCTGGTGGCATCTAGTCTGAGTCAAAGCCAGCACAAGCTGATGGCACCTAGTTTGAGCTAAAGCCTGCATAAGCTAACAGCACCTAAGTCAAAGCCCACACAAGCTAGTGCTAACTAGTCTGAGTCAATGTCCATACAAGCTGGTGGGACCTAGTTTGAGTTAAAGTCCACCCAAACTGGTGGCACCTAGTCTAAGTCAAAGCCTACATAAACTGGCAACACTGAGTCAAAGCTCACACAAGCTAGTGGCACCTAGCTTAAGTCAAAGCCTGCGTAAGTTGATGGCACCTAGTTTGAGTCAAGGCCCGCACAAGCTGACGACATTTGAGTTAAAGCCCACATAGGCTGGTGGCACCTAAGTTTAAGTTAAAGTCTACATAAGTTGGTAGCACCCACGTAAAAAATCCATGATACTCTGCACCTGCCTAAAGGGTTGAACCTTAAAAAACTTACCATCTTAGTGTTCTAGGGAACTTTATTCCACCTTAGACAAAATAATGTCTTTTTATCTTTGCCCTATTTCAATTCTCAGCAACGATCAAAAGAAGGCAGCTGTAGACGCCTTATTTTATCCTAGGTAATTTTTTTAGCAACTTAGGGTATGGATGTAAAAAGGGGCAATGATTAGGCAATACATATCAACATGTATCGATGCAATGGTTTATAGTATCAATATAATGATCATTGTATCAATGCAATGTTTATTGTATGATACACTCAAGGTTTATGGACTAAATGTATCGATACATTTTGCAATGCATCAATATATATTGGCCATTTTCCACAGTTTGGGCATTTTTATCTTGTCCATCCTTGATCAAAAACATAATTTTAACTTGTTTCTTTGCATAAAAAAAATTAAAAACCATATCAAAATTTGAATTTCAACTTTTAAATTAATCAAAACATTTTTTTAAAGTCTATAGATCAAAAGGGCCAATGTCACATGATCACTCTACTCCTCTATAGTTTGTTGACCAAGACTACCATCAGCCACCCTATTTGCTAGAAAATCATTTCAACATTTAAACCAGCCACCCTATGTCCATCACATTGGTAGCAAGTTGCTCCCTATAGCCACTCTATAGCCATCAAGCTAACATCACTTTGCCCCCTTGACAAATGATTAAAAACACCTCTAATTTAGCTCCAAAATGTTAGTATAAATAGACCACTTATATCTTAGCTAAGAAAGGTTAGATTCCAGCTCATTTTCAGCTTCAAAAATACATTTGTAGATCAAGAAAACCAAAATCCCGTAGTTCTTCACTCATCACCCAAAAACAGCCCTAAAACACTTATTCCCAACCATTACATGTTCTAAAAAACCACCTTCATCCATACCAGAACCAAAACCTTATTATTTCTTTCTTTTTCTTGCATATTAACAACAAAGAAAATAGTGAAATTTAAGCTATCTCTGCTGTTCCAACCACTTGGCCAAAAATTAAAGTTTTATTGGTATAGCTTCCTATATTATCACTTTCATTTTTTGTTTTTTAGCAACTTCATCATTTTAGTGAGCTCTCCATGTTTCCATCACCCTAGGATTATCATGCATTATTGTGGCTTTTAGTTATGGGTGTTTAGCATTTGGATGCCTTGATGCCCCTTTGATGTGCAAAATGCCTCGTTTCATCCTTATTATTTTGATAGCTTTTGCTCATGCACTTTATACCATATCCATGCATCTCGTTATAATCCATGTATGAATCATTAGCCTAACATATTTCAAGCACATTGATACATTAGCTTGCATAAATTATTATCATTTTCAGGATCCATAACATTTTCTTGTCTAAATGCATAACACTTTCTTTGTCTAGACTATTGGTAAAGTTACTATCCCCATTTATGTTATATGCCATCCCCTTTTATGTTTATTGTTTTCCCCTTGTCAAAATGCATGTTTGATGGCTATCAAAAATTAGTTTTTAAAACCTCCCCAAGCCAAGCATGTTAACCTCAACCAATGATGATTAGCATGAGCTTAGCTTTTTTCGTAAAGTTAGCAAAAAAATCTTAAAGAAAATTAAGTTTACCAGATCTAGAATCTTGGTTAAATAAGCTCAAATCTTTTGATTTTCCAACAAAAATGGCCTTGCACTCATTCTCAAAATGTTCGTGCCTTATTTCTAAGTCAAAACCTTGAGTGGTATGATCAATGGGCTATTTCATCGTCTAAACTACTTGGGGGCTCTGCAAATGAGTTCGTGATGTTCATGCCACTTTTTCCTTTCAATCTTGGATGTTTAAATGTCCATGACTCAATTTTGGACCCGTAAACATAAAAAAATAAAAAATATACCCGTATTTGCTTTGTCCCCTATTGGTAGCACAATTGTTGCAAATTAAAAAATCATTTTAAAATCCTAAATGATTTTTCATGAATTTTTTGATATTTTTCTCTCAAATTGTGTCAAATTATTTTAAAGATAATGTCTTATTCACCTTAGGATCATTTTGGATGAGAGATTTATGATTTTTCAAATCTAGACTGTCTAAAACCTCTAGAATCCAGACATGCATTTTGGTTGGGCCATCCCATTAAATGATTTTTCCAAATTTTTCAAACATTTTTTTCCTAAAAAGTTCATAAAATTCTATTTTCAAAATGTTATTATTTGTAATTTTTTAACACCAAATAAGTCTATAATGATTTTTCAAATTTTAACACACCTTATGGCTTGTATGCTCTACCAGTAGCGAAATTAATTTGAACTGAAAAATTTATTCTCATAAAAATTTATTTTTTGATATTGGGAATATTTTAAATTGACCATTGTCAAGTTACCTTTCTGACGATATCTTGTCCACCCTCTAAAGCCTTCAAACAAATTTAGAATAATTTTAGAAAGTGGGATCGCATAATGCTGTCCCCTATTCTTGATCATGGTCAAAAATAAGTTGTTTCCTCGAATTTCATCTTGAGACATCCGAATGCCTCCATGTCAACTTGATCAGACTTGAGAACATGCTTTGATCTCCCATAAGCTCGTATCAAGGCATAAACATATTTTACATCTTTACTATCCTCAATTAGAATTTTTTTTCACCAGAAGTCATCAAAATGCTCACCCGTCTTCAAAATCACAAGGTTTTGTCAACTTAATTTTTTTAACTCAACTTTTTTAAAGAAGCATTAGATATGCTACTTTTGGGGATACTTCAACCTTGACCTTTTGAGAGGACATTCTAATCTGACACTTCAAATTCGTCAAGATCTAAAGAATCTTCTTTTGTCAAATATTTTTGTCATCCATGGGGATACTCTAACCTTGACTTTTGAAGGGTACTCCAACCCTATTTTTCAAAATTGTCAACCTTTAAAAAATCTTCCTTTGCCAAAATTATTCATCATCCATGAGGATACTCCAACCTCATCTTTTCAAAGGGATATTCTAACCTTGTCTTTCAACTGTAATTAAATTTTCTCCTTCTGAGACTTCCATGAATATGTCAAATGAATTCCCTTTAATGAAGAAACCCAGATATATCTAAAAAATTATTGATTTATTCATTTCCAGATAATCGATGCCAATGATGATACAAATTCCAATAATCTATCCCTTTTTTTTATCATTGCATTGAATGATCCATGTTATGTTACTTTATTTATTGCCTTACCAACATGATTTCTTTGTGATGATTATTTGTATTCATGTTTTCCAATCATTTCAAGTAAAACTAAGGGTAATATTCTATGTGGGTATCTCTCCAGTGCCTAAAGTGGAATATTTCATTTTTTAAAGTAAAATCCAAAGGTCATTTTTATTGAAAATCTCTATATTCCCCATCTTTCCAAGGCATATATGAGATTAAATCTTTGTCATCCAAACTTGGATTTGTATTTCTATAGGATTCATGCATTAAAAAAGGTTATATCGAAATGATGATGAGTTAAGATTGAAAGAATCAGAATCGAGATAAGACATAGCTAGTAAGGTACCGATTTTGGGCATCACAAAGAGGTTCGTACCTCATCGTGAGTAACTAACTCCTTAACCTAAATGTTAAATCTTTGTATTATGTAGACCACAGGATCGATGTTTTGTGTTTCGTAACTTAAAACATAGGTTTTAATAGGCTTTCGGTCATACCTAGCCTGAAATGATCAGTGGCGACTTTAAGCATTGGCCATTTCATGATGGTCATCCGAGACTAATAAGATAAGTGATTCACCTTATGATCCCCCTCACTAAATCATGAGTCAAGAATCTGTATCTTCTCAATCTTATCACATCACAAAAGAAAAGTTTCGATCTAGAAGACATTTCCTAGTTAGAAAAATATTTGAAGTCGTACACACCCATGGATTTACGATGATCCATCCTGGGGCATGTTACAATAGTAATAATCTCCAGTCAATCGGTAATTAGGCACTATACACAGATTCTCCTTATTTGGATACATGATTTTGATGCTTTTGTTGGAAAAAAAAGTTTTTTTATTCACCATTTTCCCAGGAGTCAAGGTTTATCCCTCAAACGGGACAAACTTGGATTATCATAATAGTCTCAATTCATTTTGTGATTGGGTCTCATAAACACATTATGTTCATTGGGATACCTAGTTTTAATGCTTTGATTTGGCAAGAAAAGCTTTTCCTTCCACCATTTTTCTTAGAATCAAGCTCGTCCCTTAAATGGAACAAACTTAGATTCTCAAAATAATCTCTATTCTTTTAGTGATTGGGGACCATAAACACATTATCCTCACTGGTATTTAATGCTTTGACTTGGCAAGAGACATTTTTCATTACACCATTTTCTTTAGAATCAAAGTTCATTAATCATGGGATAAACTTGAATTCTTATAATAATCTCCATTCTTTTCATGATTCGGCACTATAAACATGTTCTACCTACTAAGATACATGGTTTTGATGCTTTAGTTTGGAAAGAAAAGCTTTTCTTTCCACCATTTTCGTTAGAATCAAGGTTCATCCGTCACATAGGATAAACTTAGACTATCATAATAGTCTCTATTCATTTTGTGATTAGGCATGACAAACACATTCTCTTCATTGGGGTACATAGCTTTAATGCTTTGAATTGGTAAGATAAGCTTTTTATTCCACATTTTTCCTTAGAATCAAAGCTTATCCCTCAAATGGGACAAACTTAGATGCTTGCAATAATCTCCATTCATTCAGTGATTAGGCACCATAAACATATCCTTCTTATCAGTATACATGGTTTTAATGCTTTGATATGGCAAGAAAAGCTTCTCATTGCACCATTTTCCTTAGAAACAAAGTTTGCCATCTGGGACAAATTTGGCTTCCTATAATAATCTTCATTTTTTTGTGATTAGACAGTATAAACATACTGTACTCACTAGGATACGCGATTTTGATGTTTTGATTTGGCAAGAGAAGCTTTTCATTCCACCATTTTCCTTAGAATCAAAGCTTATCCCTCAAATAGGACAAACTTAGATTCTCAAAATAATCTCCACTCTTTCAATGATTGGGCAGTATAAACATATTCTCTTTATTGGTATACATAGTTTTAATTCTTTGACTTGGCAAAAGATGCTTTTCATTGCACCATTTTCTTTAGAATTAAAGTTCATCCATCTTGGGACAAATTTTGATTCCTATAATAATCTTCGTTCTTTTCATGATTGGGCACTATAAACACGTTCTACTCCATAGGATACACGGTTTTGATGCTTTAGTTTGGAAAGAAAAGCTTTTTTTTCCATGATTTTCCTTAAAATCAAGGTTCATCCTTCAAATAGGATAAACTTGGATTATCATAATAGTCTTCTTTTATTTTGTTATTCGGCATGACAAACACATTCTTTTCATTAGGATATATAGTTTTGATGGTTTGATTAGGCAAAAAAAGCTTTTCATTCCACTGTTTTGCTTAGAATCAAGGTTTATCCCTCAAACTAAACAAACTTGGATTATCGTAATAGTCTCTATTCATTTTGTGATTAGGCATGACAAACACATTCTCTTCATTGGGATACATAGTTTTGATGCTTTGATTTTGCACGAGAAGCTTTTCATTGCACCATTTTCCTTAGAATCAAAGCTCATCCCTCAAATGGGACAAACTTATATTCTCATAGTAATCTTCATTCTTTCAGTGATTAGGCACTATAAACATATTCTTTTTATTGGTATATGTGGTTTCAATGCTTTGACTTGGCAAGAGACACTTATTATTGCAAGATTTTCTTTAGAATTCAAGTTTATCCAAACTTGGAATCTTATAGTAATCTCTATTTTTCGTGATTCGGCACTATAAACATATTCTACTCACTAAGATACACGATTTTGATGCTTTGATTTGGAAAGAAAAACTTTTCATTCCATCATTTTCCTTAGAATCAAAACTTATCGCTCAAATGGGATAAGCATGGATTATGTAATAGTGTCTATTCATTTTGTGATTGGGCATGATAAACACATTCTATTCATTGGTATACATAGTTTTCATGTGTTGCAAGAAAAGCTTTTCATTCCACCATTTTCCTTAGAATTAAAGTTCATCCCTCAAATAGGACAAACTTAGATTCTTGAAACAATCTTTATTTTTTTTGTGATTAGGCACTATAAACATATTCCCCTCACTGGTATACATGGTTTTAATGCTTTGACCTAGCAAGGGAAGCTTTTTATTGCACCATTTTCTTTAGAATCGAAGTTCGACCATTACAGACAAACTTAGATTCTCATAATAATCTCTATTCTTTTTGTGATTGGGCATTATAAACACATTTTGCTCATTAGGATACATGGTTTTAATGCTTTAGTTTTAGAAGAAAAGTTTTTTTCTTACTCTTTTCGTTAGAATCAAAGTTCATCAATCATGTGAGACAAACATTGATTATCATAATAATTTCCATTTATTTGGTGATTGGGCACTATAAACACATTTTTCTCATTTGGATACAGGATTTTGATGCTTCAGTTTGGTAAGAAAAGCTTTCTTTCCACCATTTTCCTTAAAATCAAAGTTTATCCCATAAACTAGACAAACCAGGATTATCATAATAGTCTCTATTCATTTTGTGATTGGGCGTGATAAACACATTCTTTTCATTGAAACACAGAGTTTTGACACTTTGATTTCGAAAGAGAAGCTTTTCATTCCACCATTTCTGCTATAATCAAAGCTCGTCCCTTAAATAGGATAAATTTAAATTCTAAAAATAATCTTCATTCCTTCGATGATTGGGCATCGTAGACACATTCTCCTTATTGGTATAGGTGTTTTTAATGCTTTGACTTGCCAAGAGAACCTTTTCATTGCACCATTTTGTTTAGAATCAAAGTTCATTGATCATGGGATAAACTTGCATTTTCATAAATAATCTCTAATCTTTTTATGATTGGATACTATAAACACGCCCTACTCACTAGGATACTCGATTTTGATGCCTTAGTTTTGAAAGAAAAGCTTTTCTTTCAACCTTTTTCCTTAAAGTCAAAGTTTATTTATCAAGTGAGATAAACATGGATTATTGTAATAATGTCCATTCATTTGGTGATTAGGCACTATAAACACTTTCTCCTTATTTTGATACATGGTTTTAAAGCTTTGGTTTGAGAAGAATAGCTTTTTATTCTACCATTTTCCTTGGAATCAAGCTTAGTCCCTTAAATGAGACAAACTTCGATTATCATAATAGCCTTCACTCATTATGTGATTAGGCATGATAAACACATTCTCTTTATTGGGATACATAGTTTTGATGCATTGATTTGTCAAGACAAGCTTTTGATTCCACCATTTTTCTTAGAACTAAGGCTTATCCCTCAAGTAGGATAAACTTAGATTCTCAAAATAATCTCTATTCTTTCAGTGATTGGGCACCATAAACACATTTCCCTCATTGGTATACATGGTTTTAATGCTTTGACCTAGCCAGTAAAGTTTTTCATTGCACCATTTTCTTTAGAATCGAAGTTCGCCCATCATAAGACAAACTTGGATTCTTATAATAATCTTCATTCTTTTTATGATTAGGCACGATAAACATATTCCACTCATTAGAATACATGGTTTTAAAGCTTAGGTTTTAAGAGAAAAGTTTTATTGCGACCTTTTTCCTCAAAATTGAAGTTTATCCATCAAGTGAGATAAACATTGATTATTGTAATAATCTCCATTAATTTGGTAATTAGACACTATAAACACATTCTCCTCATTTGGATACACGATTTTGATGCTTTGGTTTCGGAAGAAAAGCCTTTTTTTCTACTATTTTCCTTGGAATCCAGCTTCGTCCCTCAAATAGGGCAAACATGGCTTATCGTAATAGCCTCTATTCATTTTGTGATTAGGCATGATAAATACATTCATTTCATTGGGATAGATAGTTTAATGCATTGATTTCATAAGAAAAGCTTTTCATTTCACCATTTTTCTTAGAATCATAGCTCATCCCTTAAATAAGACAAACTTAGATTCTTGAAATAATCTCTATTCTTTTAGTGACTAGGCACCATAAACACATTCTCCTCATTGGTATACATGGTTTTAATGCTTTGAGTTGGCAAGATAAGCTTTTTATTGCACTATTTTTTTTTAGAATCAAAGTGCGCCCTTCATGGGACAAACTTGGATTCTCATTATAACTCCATTTTTTTTGTGATTGGGCACTATAAATACGTTCCTCTCATAAACACATTCTCCTAATTTGGATACATAGTTTTAATGGTTTGGTTTGGAAAGAAAAGTTGCTTTTTTCACCATTTTCCTTAGAATCATGGTTCATCCCTCAAATAGGACAGACTTGGATTATCATAATAGTCTCTATTTATTTCATGATTGGGAATGATAAACACATTCTTTTCATTGGGATACATAGTTTTAATGCTTTGATTTGGCAAGAGAAGCTTTTGATTCCATAATTTTCCTTAGAATCAAAGCTCATCCCTCAAATGGGATAAACCTAGATTCTCAAACTAATCTCCATTCCTTTAATGATTGGGCACTATAAGCATATGCTGCTAATTGGTATACATGGTTTTAATTCTTTTATTTGGCAAAAGAAGCTTTTCATTGCACAATTTTCTTTAGAATCAAAGTCCATCCATCATAGGACAAACTTGGATTCTCATAATAATCTCTGTTCTTTTTGTGATTGGGCATTATAAACCCATTCTACTCACTCGAATACACGATTTTGATGCTTTAGTTTTAAAAGAAAAGCTTTTCTTTCCGTCTTTTTCCTTAGAATCAAAGCTCATCCATCAAGGAAGACCAACATGGGTTATCATAATAATCTCTATTTATTTGGTGATTAGGCACCATAAACACTTTCTCTTTATTTAGATATGAGGTTTGGATGTTTTGGTTTCAAAAGAAAGGCTTTTGTTTCCACCATTTTCTTTAAAATCAAGGTTCATCCCTCAAACAAGACAAGCATGGGTTATCATAATAATCCCTATCCATTTTGTGATTGGGCATGATAAACACATTCTCTTCATTAGGATACATAGTTTTGATGCTTTGATTTGGTAAGAAAAGTGTTTCATTCCACCATTTTCCTTAGAATCAAAGCTCATCCCTTAAATAAGGTAAACTTAGATTCTTGTAATAATCTCAATTCTTTTAGTGATTGGACTTCATAAGCATATTCTCCTCACTAGTATATAGGGGTATTAATGCTTTAACCTGGCAAGAAAAGCTTTTCATTGCTCTATTTTCCTTATAATCAAAGGTTGTCCATCATGGGACAAACTTGGATTCTCAAAATAATAATCTTCATTCTTTTTGTGATTGGATACTATAAACACGTTCTACTCACTAGGATACACGATTTTAATACTTTGATCTGGCATGAGAAGCTTTTAATTTCTCTATTTTTCTTAGAATCAAAGCTTATCCTGAAAATGGGATAAACTTAGATTCTTAAAATAATCTCTGCCTTTCAATGATTAGGCATTATAAACATATTCTCCTTATTGCTATACATGGTTTTAATGCTTTTACCTGCTAAGAGAAGCTTTTCATTGACCATTTTCTTTAGAATCATAATTCATCCATCATGAGACAAACTTAGATTCTTATAATAATCTGCATTCTATTTATGATTGGACATTATAAACACATTCTACTCACTCAGATACACAATTTTGATGCTTTAGTTTTGAAAGAAAAGGTTTTTTTTTTCACCTTTTTCCTTAGAATCAAAGTTTATCCATCAAGTGAGGCAAACATAGATTATCATAATTAATCCATTCATACGGGGATTGGGCATGATAAACACATTCTCCTCATTTAGATACATAGTTTTGATGCTTTGGTTTGAAAGGAAAAAGTTTTCTTTCCATATTTTCCTTAGAATTAAGATTTGTCCCTCAAATAGGACAAGCATGGAGTATCATAACAGTCTCCATTCACTTTGTGATTAGGCAAGATGAACAAATTTTTTCATTAGGATATGCAGTTTTGATGCTTTAATTTGGCAAGAAAAGCTTTTCATTCTACCATTTTCCTTAGAATCAAGCTCATCCCTCAAATGGGGCAAACTTGGATTTTATAATAATCTCCATTCATTTTGTGATTAGGCACAATAAATAGATTCCCCTTATTTGGATACACAGTTTTGACGCTTTGGTTTGGAAAAAAAAGTTTTTTTCCTCTATTTTTTTCCTCTATTTTCCTTGGAATCAAGGTTCATCCCTCAAATAGGATAAACGTGGATTATCATAACAATCTCCATTCATTTTGTGATTGGCACGATAAACATATTCTATTCGTTGGGATACATAGTTTTGATGCTTTGATTTGGCAATATAAGCTTGATGCTTTGATTTGGCAATATAAGCTTTTCATTCCACCATTTTTTTAGAATCAAAGCTCATCCCTCAAATTGGATGAACTTAGATTCTCGAAATAATCTTAATTTTTTTGAAGATTGGGCACCATAAACATATTCTCTTCATTGGTATATGTGGTTTTAATGCTTTGACTTGGCAAGAGAAAACCATGTTCTTTAGAATCATAGTTTGTCCATCATGGGACAAACTTGGATTCTCATAATAATCTTCATCTTCTTGTGATTGGGCACTATAAACACGTTCTTCTCAGTAGGGTACATAATTTTGATGCTTTAGTTTTGAAAGAAAAGCTTTATTTTTTGCCTTTTTCTTAAAATCAAAGTTCATTTATCAAGTGAGACAAACTTGGATTATCGTAGTACTCTCTATTCATTAGGTGATTGGGCACTATAAACACATTCTCCTTATTTGGATACATGATTTTGATGTTTTAATTTGGAAAGAAAAACTTTTCTTTCCACCATTTTCCTTAGAATCAAGGTTTATCCCTCAAATGGAATAAACTTGGATTATCATAATAATATCTATTCATTTTGTGATTGGGCATGATAAACACATTCTCTTTATTCAGATACATAGTTTTAATGCCTTTTTTACTAAAAGAAGCTTTTTATTCCACCATTTTCCTTAAAATTAAAGCTCAACCTTCAAATAGGATAAATTTATATTTAAGAAATAATCTCTATTATTTCGGTGATTGGGCACCATAAACACATTCTCCTCATTCATATACATGGTTTCATGCTTTGACCTAGCAAGAGAAGCTTTTCATTACACCATTTTTTATAAAATCAAAGTCCATCCATCATGGGACAAACTTGGATTCTCATAATAATCTTAATTCATTTTATGATTAGACATTATAAACACGTTCTACTCACTCAGATACATGGTTTTGATGCTTTAGTTTTGAAAGAGAAGGTTTTCTTTCCACCTTTTTCCTTAAAATCAAAGTTTATCCTTCAAGGGAGACTAACATGGATTATCATAATAATCTTCATTCATTTGGTGATTGGGCGCTGTAAACACATTCTCCTTATTTGGATACATAGTTTTGATGATTTGGTTTGGAAGGAAAAGGTTTTTTGTGTCATTTTTCGTAGAATCAAGGTCCGTCCCTTAAGCAAGACAAACACGGATTATCGTAATAGTCTTTATTCATTTTGTGATTAGGCATGATAAACACATTCTTTTCATTCGAATACATAGTTTTGATGCTTTGATTTGTCAAGATAAGCTTTTCATTCCATAATTTTTCATAGAATCAATGCTCAGTTGTCAAATGACACAAATTTGAATTCTACTAATAATCTCCATTGTTTTGGTGATTGGGCACTATAAGCACATTTTCCTCATTGGGATACATGATTTTGATACTTTGCTTTTGCAAGAAAAGCTTTTCTTCTTATAGTCAAAGTTCATCCACCAAGTGGGACAAACATGGATTATCATAATAATGTCCATTTGTTTGGGGATTGGGCACTATAAACATGTACTCTTCATAGTGATACATCATTTTCATGCTTTGATTTAGCTAGAAAAGCTTTTCATTGCACCATTTTTTTTAGAATCAAAGGGATAGGACGAACTTGGATTCTTATAATAATCTCTATTCTTTTAGTTATTGAGCACTATAAACACATTCCTTATAATGCGACATATGGTTTTGGAGCTTTAATTTAGCAAAAAAAGCCTTTTATTCCATAATTTTCCTTAGAATCAAGGTTCATCCATCAAGTGCGATAAACATGGATTATACCAATAATCTCTATTCATTTGTGATTGGACACTACAAAGACATTCTTCGTATTAAGATACATGATTTTGATGCTTTGATTTGGCAAGAAAAGCTTTTAATTCTACCACTTTCCTTAGAATCAAAGTTTGGCTATCAAATAGGACAAATTTGGATTCTTATAATAATCTCTATTTTTTTGGTGATTAAGCATTATAAATACATTCTCCTCATTGGCATACATGGTTTTCATGCTTTGATTTGGCAAGAAAAGCTTTTCATTCCATAATTTTCCTTAGAATCAAAATTTAGCTATCAAATAAGGAAAATTTGGATTCTAGCATTAATCTCCATGCTTTTGGAGATTAGGCATATAAACACATTTTCCTCATTAGGATACATGGTTTTGATAATTTGCTTTTGCAAGAAAAGTTTTTCTTTCCATCATTTTCCTTGCACTCAAAGTTCGATTGTCAAATGGGACAAACTTGCATTCTCATAATAATATCCTTTCTTTTGGACATTGGGCGCTATAACCACATTCCCCTTATTAGAATACATGATTTTAAGGGTTTGATTTAGTAGGAAAAGCTTTTCCTTCTACCACTTTCCTTAGAGTCAAAGTTTAGCTCTCAAATGGGATAAATTTGGACTCTCATAATAATCTCCATTCTTTTGGTGATTAGGCACTATAAAAACATTTTGTCATTGGGATGCATGGTTTTGATGCTTTGATTTGGTAAGAGAAGCTTTTCATTCCATAATTTTCCTTAGAATTAAAGTTTAGCTATCAAATGCAATAAATATGGATTCTTATAATAATCTTCATTCTTTTGGTGATTGGGTAATATAAACATATTCTCCTCATTGGGATACAAGGTTTTGGTGCTTTAATATGGCAAGAGATGCTTTTTATTCCACCATTTTCCTTAGAATCAAAGTTTGGTTGTCAAATGTGACAAACTTGGATTCTTATAATAATCTCCATTCTTTTGGGCATTGGGCATTATAAACACATTCTCCTCATTGGGATACACAATTTTGATTTTTTGATTTAGTAGGAAAAGCTTTTTATTCCATCATTTTCCTTAAAATCAAAGTAAGCTGTCGTACGGGACAAATTTGAATTCTCATAATAATTTTAATTCTTTTGGAGATTTGCCAATATAAACGCATTCTCCGCATTTGGATACAAGGTTTGGATGCTTTGATTTGGCAAGAGAAGCTTTTCATTCAACCATTTTCTTAGAATCAAAGTTTAGTTGTCAAATAAGATAAATTTGGATTCCCATAATAATCTTCATTCTTTTAGTGAATGGGCATTATAAACACTCTCTTTATTAGGATACAAGGTTTTGATGATTTCATTTAGCAAGAGCTATTTTTTGTTACTTTATTTTTTTTAGAATTAATGTTCATCCGTTAAATGGGACAAATATGGATTATTGTAATAATCTTTATTTTTTAGGGATTGGCACTATAAACACGTTCTCCTCATTAGGTTGCATGGCTTTAATGCTTTGGTTTTGGCAGAAAAGCTTTTGTTCCCTATTTTCTTTAGAATCAAAGTTCATCTATCAAATGGGATAAACATGGACTCTTGTAAGAAACTCCATTCTTTTGGAGATTGGCATTGTAAACACATTCTCCTCATCAGGTTGCATGGCTTTGATGCCTTGGTTTTGTAGGAAAAGCTTTTTTTCCCTATTTTCCTTAGAATCAAAATTCATCTGTCAAATGGGACAAACTTGGATTCTTGTAATAATTTCCATTCTTTTGGAGATTGGGCACTACAAGCATGTTCTCTTCATTAGGTTACATGGCTCTAAGGCTTTGGTTTTGCAAGAAAAGATTTTCTTCCCCTATTTTCCTTAAAATCAAAGTTCATCCATCAAATGGGATAAACTTGGATTCTTGTAATAATTTCCATTCTTTTAGAGATTGAGCACTATAAACACACTCTGCTCATTAGGTTGCATAGCTTCGAACCTTTGGTTTTATAAAAAAAGCCTTTTTTTCATATTTTTCCTTATAATCAAAGGTCATCCCTCAAATGGAACAAACTTGGATTCTCATAATAATCTCCATTCTTCGGTGATTGGGCACTATAAACACATTCTTCTCATTGGGATACAGGTTTTAATGCATTAATTTGGCAAGGAAAGCTTCTTATTGCACCATTTTCCTTAGAATCAGAGTTTAGATAACAAATGGGAGAAATTTGGATTTTTATAACAATCTGCATTCTTTTGGTGATTGAGCAATATAAACACATTCTCTTCATTCGGATAGACGGTTTTGACAGTTTGCTTTTTCAAGAAAAGCTTTTCTTTCCACTTTTTCCTTAGAATCAAAGTTCGACTGACAAGTGGGACAAATATGGAGTATCTTAATAATCTCTATTCATTTAGTGATTAGGCACTATAAACACATTTTCTCATAGGGATAGATAGTTTTGATGCTTTTATTTGGAAAGAAAAGCTTTCCATTCCACCATTTTAATTAGAATCAAAGTTTATCTCTTAAAAAGGCAAACTTGGATTATCATAACAATCTCTATTCATTTGGTTATTGGGCATAATGAACACATACTCCTTGTTAGGATACATGGTTTGATGCTTTTATTTGGCAAGAGAAGCTTTCTATTCCACCATTTTCCTTAGATTCAAAGTTCAGCTATCAAATAGTTGATTCTTATAATAATCTCTATTCTTTTCATAATTGGGCACTATAAACACATTCTCCTCATTGGGATACACGATTTTGATGCTTTGATTTGGTATAAGCTTTTGGTTTAACCATTTTTGTTAGAGTCAAAGTTCATCCCTCGAATGGGAGAAACTTGGATTCTCATAATAATCTATATTCTTTTGGTGATGGGTACTATAAGTGCATCCTCTTTATTAGGATACACAATTTTAATACTTTAATTTAGCAGGAGATGCTTTTCGTTCCACTATTTTCCTTAAAATCAAAGTTCAGTTATCAACTGGGATAAACTTAAATTCTTATAACAATCTTTATCATTTTCATGATTGTGCACTATAAACACATTCTCCTCATTGGGATAAACAGTTTTGATGCTTTGATTTGACAGGAAAAGCTTCTTATTCCACTATTTTCCTTAGAATCAAAATGTAGCTATCTAATAGGACAAAGTTGGATTCTCATAACAATCTTCATTGTTTTGGTGATTAGGTACTGTAAACATATTCTCCTTATTGGGATACACAGTTTTGGTGTTTTTATTTGGCAAGAGAAGCTTTTCATTCCACCATTTCCCTTAAAATCAAAATTTAATTGTCAAATGGGACAAACTTTGATTTTCATAATAATATCCATTCTTTTGGGGATTAGGCATTATAAACATATTCCCCTAATTAGGATACATAATGTTGATGCTTTGATTTAGCCAGAGAAGCTTTTCAATCTGCCATTGTCCTTAGAATTAAAGTTCAGCTGTCACATGGGATAAATTTGGATTCTTGTAATAATTTCCATTCTTTTGGTGATTAGGCACTATAAATGCATTATCCTCATTGGGATACATAGTTTTGATGCTTTGATTTGGCAAGAGAAGCTTTTCAATCCACCATTTTCCTTTGAATCAAAGTTCAATTGTCAAATAAGATAAACATGGATTCTTGCAATAATCTCCATTCTTTTAAAGATTAGACACTGCAAGCACGTTCTCCTCATTAGGTTGCATGGCTTTGAGGCTTTGGTTTTGCAAGAAAAGGTTTTTTTTCCCCATTTTCTTGAGAGTGAAAGTTCATCCGTCAAATGTGTCAAACTTGGATTCTCATAATAATCTTCATTCTTTTGGTGATTGGGCGTTATAAATACATTTTCCTCATTGCGATGCAGGGTTTTAATGCTTTGATTTGGCAAAAAAAAGCTTTTCATTCCACCATTTTCCTTAGAATGGGACTTCAGCTGACATATGGGATAAATTTGAATTCTCATAGCAATCTTGGTTTTTTTAGGGTTTAGGTAGTGTAAACACATTCTTCTCATTAGGATACATAATTTTGATACTTTGCTTTTGCAGGGGAAGCTTTTTTTTTCCACCATTCTCCTTAGAATCAAAGTTCATCCATCAAGCAAGGCAAACATGGATTATTGTAATAATCTTCATTTATTATGAGATTGGGTGCTTTAAACACACTCTCCCTATTGGGCTGCACGATGTTGATGCTTTGATTTGGCAAGAGAAGCTTTTCATTTCACTATTTTCCTTATACTTAAAGTTTGACTGTTAAGTGGAACAAACTTGGATTCCAGTAATAATCTCCATTATTTTGGTGAATGTACATTATAAACACTTTCTCCTCATAAGGATGCAATATTTTGATGCTTTGATTTGGAAAAAGGTGTTTTTCATTGCACCATTTTTCTTAGAATTAAACTTTATCCATCAAATGAGACAAACTTGAATTCTTGTAATAATCTCCATTCTTGTGGAGAGTGGACACTATAAAGATGTACTCCTCATTAGGTTGCATGGTTTTGATATTTTGGTTTTGCTGGAAAATCTTTTTTTTCACCATTTTTCTTAGAATCAAAGTTCATCCCTCAATAGGATAAACCTGGATTCTCATAATAATCTCTATTCTTTTGGTTGTTGGGCACTATTAACCCATTTTCCTTATGGGGAAACAAGGTTTTGATGCTTTGGTTTTAAAAGAAAAGCATTTTGTCCCTCAAATGGGCAAAGTTGGAATATCATAAGAGTCTCCATTCATTTGGTGATTGGGCACTATAAATACATTCTTCTCATTAAGATACATGGTTTTGATGCTTTTAGTTGGCAGGAGAAGCTTGGCATTCCAATATTTTCCTTAGAATTAAAGTTCTACTATCAAATAGGGTAAATTTGGAGTCTAATAATAATCTCTATTCTTTTGGTGATCGGGCACTATAAACACATCTCCTCATTGGAATACACGATTTTAGAGCTTTGACCTGGCAAAAGAAGCATTTCACTAGAATTAAAGTTTAGTTGTCAAATGCGACAAACATGGATTCTTATAATAATATCGATTCTTTTGGGGATTAGGCACTATAAACATATCCCTCTCGTTAGGATACATGATTTTGATGCTTTAATTTAGAAGTAGAAGCTTTTCATTCCACCATTATCCTTATAATCGAAATTTAGCTATCAAATGGGAAAATTTTGGATTCTCATAATAATCTCCATTCTTTTGGTGATTGGGCACTATAAACACATTCTCCTTATTTCGTTGCATGGCTTCGATGCTTTGGTTTTGCAAGAAAAGCTTCTTTTCCTAAATTTTCCTTAGAATCAAAGTTTGCCCGCCAAATGGGACAAACATTGATTCTTGTAATAATCTCTATAATTTAGAGATTGGTACTATAAACATGTTCTCCTCATTAGGTTGCATGGTTTTGAGGGTTTGGTTTTGCAGGAAAAACTTTTCATCCTCTATTTTCCTTAAAATCAAAGTTTATCCATCAAATAAGACAAACTTAGATTCTTATAATAATCTCCATTAGTTTGGTGATTGGGCACTATAAATATATTCTTCTTATTGGAATATAAGGTGTTAATGCTTTAATTTGGCAGGAGAAGGTTTTTATTACACATTTTTCTTAGAATTGGAGTTCAGATGATAAATAGGACAAATTTGTATTCTCATAACAATCTCCATTCTTTTAGTGATTGGGCAGAATAAACACATTCTCCTCGGTGGGATACAAGATTTTGATGCTTCAATTTGGCCAAAGAAGCTTTTCATTCCACCATTTTCCATAGAATCAAAGTTCAACTATCAAATGGGACAAATTTGGGCTTTCATAATAATCTTTATTCTTTTGGTGATTGGGTAAAATAAAAATATTCTCCTCATGAGGATATAAGGTTTTGATGCTTTGATTTGGTATGAGAAGCTTTTCATTCCACCATTTTCCTTTGGTCAATGGTTAGCTATCAAATGGGATAAATTTGGATTCTCATAATAATCTCCATTCTTTGGGGCATTGAACATTATAAACACATACCCCTCATTGGGATACACGATTTTGATGCGTTAACTTGGCGGAGGAAGCTTTTCATTCCACCATTTTCCTTGAAGTCAAAGTTTAGCTGTCAAATAGGACAAATTTGGATCCTTATAATAATCTCCATTATTTTGGAGATTGGGCACTATAAATGCATTCTCCTCACTGACATACACGATTTGGATGCTTGGACTTAGCAAGAGAAGCTTTTTATTCCACCATTTTCCTAAGAATCAAAGTTTAGTTGTCAAATGAGACAAATTTGGATTCTTGTAATAATCTCCATCCTTTTGGCGAATAAGCATTATAAACACTTTCTCTTCATTGGGATACAAGGTTTGGATGCTTTGATTTGGCAAGAGCTGGTTTTTATTACTCCATTTTCTTTAGAATTAAAGTTCATCCATCAAATGCAGCAAACATGGATTCTTAGAATACTCTCCATTCTTTTGGAGATTAGCATTATAAACACATTCTCCTAATCAAGTTGTATGGCTTTAATGCTTTGGTTTTATAGGAAAAGCTTTTTTACCCCATTGTCCTTAGAATCAAATTTGTCTATCAGACAGGACAAAACTTGGACTCTTGTAATAATCTCTATTCTTTTGGAGATTGGGCATTATAAACATGTTCTCCTTGTTAGGCTTCATGGCTTTGAGCCTTTGGTTTTGTTGAAAAAGCTTTTCTTCCACCATTTTCCTTAGAATGAAAGTTCATTCGTCAAATGGGACAAACTTGGATTCTTGCAATAATCTCCATTGTTTTGGAGGTTATGCACTATAAACACGTTCTACCCATTAGGTTGCAAGCTTTGAAGCTTTGGTTTTCCAGGAAAAGCTTGTTTTTCACCATTTTCCTTAGCATCAAAGTTCATCCCTTAAATAGGATTAACTTGGATTCTCTTAATAATCTCCATTCGTTTGGTGATTAGACACTATATACATATTCTCCTTATTGGGATACATGATTTTAATACTTTGATTTGGCACGATAAGCTTTTCTTTTTGCTATTTTTCTTAGAATCAAAGTTCAGCTATCAAATGGGACATATTTAGATTCTCATAATAATCTTCATTTTTTTGGTAATTGGGTACTATAAAAACATTCACCTCAGTGGGATACATAGTTTTGATGCTTTGATTTGGCAAGAGAAGCTTTTCATTCCACTATTTTCCTTAGAATCAAAGGTCAGCTATCAAATAGGACAAATTTGGATTCTCTTAACAATCTTTATCCTTTTGGTGATTGGGCACTATAAACACATTGTCCTCATTGGGATACATGGTTTTGGTGCTTTAATTTGGCAAGCAAAGCTTTTCATTCCATAACTTTCCTTGAATCAAAGTTCGTTGTCAAATGGGATAAACTTGGATTTTCTTAATAATCTCCATTCTTTTAGGCATTAGGCACTAGAAACACATTCCCTTCATTAGAATACATGATTTTGATGCTCTAATTTAGCAGGAGAAGCTTCTCATTCCACCATTTTCCTTAGGGTCAAAGTTCAGCTATCAAGTGGGACAAATTTAGATTCTTATAATAATCTCCATTCTTTTAGCGATTGGGCATTATAAACATGTTCTCCTCATTAGGTTGCACGCCTTTGATGCTTTGGTTTTGCAGGAAATGTTTTTTTCCTATTTTTCTTAGAATCATAGTTCATCTGTCAAATGGGATAAACTTGGATTCTTGTAATAATCTCCATTCTTTTAAAGATTGGACACTATAAACATGTTCTCCTTATTAGGTTGCATGGCTTTTGAGGCTTTGGTTTTGCAGGAAAAGTTTTCTTCCCTCAATTTTTGTAGAATCAAATTCTATTTGTCAAATGGGACAAATTTGGATTCTTGTAATAATCTCCATTCTTTTGGAGATTGGGCACAATAAACACGTTCTACTCATTAGGGTCCATAGCTTTGAAGCTTTGGTTTTGGAGGGAAAGCTTTTTCTCACCATTTTCCTTAGAATCAAAGTTTGCCCCTTAAATGGGGCAAATTTGGACTTTTGTAATAGCCTTCATTCCCTAGTGATTGGGCACTATAAATGCATTCTCTTCTTTGGGATACACGGTTTTATTGCTTTAATTTGGTAGGAAAAGCTTTTCATTGCACCATTTTCCTTAGAATTAGAGTTCAGCTAGTAAATGGAGCAAATTTAGATTTTCACAACTATCTCCATTATGTTGGTGATTGGGCATTATAAACATATTTTCCTCACTAAGATACACGGTTTTGATGCTTTGATTTAGTAGGAAAAGCTTTTTATTCCATCATTTTTCGTAGAATCAAAGTTTAGCTATCAAATGGGACAAATTTTGATTCTCATAATAATCTCATTTCTTTTGGTGATTGGGCACTACAAAAACATTATCCTCATTGGATACATGGTTTTGATGCTTTGATTTGTTAGGAGAAGCTTCTCATTGCACCATTTTCCTTAGAATTAGAGTTTAACTATCAAATAGGACAATTTTGGATTCTCATAATAATCTCCATTCTTTTAGGCATTAGTCAGTATAAACACATTCTCCTATTTAGGATACACGGTTTTGTTATTTTTCTTTTGCAAGAAAAGATTTTCTTTCTACCATTTTTCTTGGAATCAAAGTTCATCCCTCAAACAGGACAAACATGGATTATCTTAATAATCTCCATTCATTTAGAGATTGGGCACTATAAACATAGTCTGCTTATTGGGCCACAGAATGTTGATGCTTTGATTCGGCAAGCAAACCTTTTCATTCCCCTATTTTCCTTAGAATCAAAGTTCAGTTGACAAATGGGACAAATTTGGATTCTCGTAATAATCTTCATTCTTTTGGTGATTGGGCATTATAAACCCATTCTCCTCAATGGGATACACGATTTTAAAGCTTTGGTTTGGCAAAAGAAGCTTTTCATTCCACCATTTTCCTTAGAATGGGAGTTGAGCTGACAAATGGGACAAATTTGGCTTCTTGTAACAATCTTCATTCTTTTGCTGATTGGGTAGTATAAGCACATTCTCATTATTGGGATATGTAGTTTTGATACTTTGCTTTTGCAAGAAAAGCTTTTCTTTCCACCATTCTCTTTAGAATCAAAGTTCATCCGTCAAGCAGGATAAACATGGATTGATATAGAACCCTAAGGCTAAAGAACCCAAAACCCCTTAAACACACACTTTGACAAGAACATGAACAAGAAGAAATTCCCAACCCTAATGAACCTTCAATCAATTATATGAATGGAAATGCATATGATAAGTTGATTTGAAAATAAGAATAGAATTTACCATAAGTAATTACCTTGATAAGATTCATATTCTTGATGCAATAGAAGAAGACAAGCAAGCCTCCCTAAGATGAGTAAAACTCAATATTTTTCATTTAACAAAATATGCCATACAATGTTTATTATGAGGTTTTTATAACCCTTGAAAAGAAAAAGGAACAAAAAACCCTAGAGATATAAAAGGCCTTTAAACATGGGCCTTCCACCAAAATAACTAAAGCCCAAACCAAACATCTCTAAAATATAGCCCATTAAGTCGAAAGGTTTAAATTAAATGAGCTGAAAGGTAATAAAAAAACTATCTCACCAAAACAAGCCCATAATGAATTAAAAAGAAGCCCACGTACAAAGTAAAAATAGTGGGCTACCTAAAGCTATTCTTCTAACTTAAAATAATTAATCAAAAAAGAAGTAGAGTCTTCATGTAAATTCAGCCCCATTTGATTAGACATGATGCCATTTGTCCTCATTATCTCTTAAGATTCCATGCCATCTCCAATTCTGCCCATGTAGGATTGAAATGCTTCTTTGAACTTCTTAACTCTTGATCTTGTTATCGATCCATTCAGCATTTCTAGCACTTCTTTGGTTCCATTCATTTTGCAATGTACCACAGTTATGCTCACATCATCCCTTCCTATTCCAAAGGATTCATCCTCGAATCTGAATCAAAGTCAAAAGGAGATAAGTCAGAAACATTAAAAGTAGCACTAATATTATACTCACCTGGCAAGTTGATCTTGTATGTATTATCATTGATGCATGCCAACACTTGGAATGGTCCATCATCCCTTGCATTAAGTTTTGACTTTTTTTATTATGGAAACCTTTCTTTTTGTATATGCACCCAAACCCAGTCACCTGGTTCAGAGATAACTTGCTTCCTACCTTTATTTGCCTTTTATGCATACATGCAATTCTTTTTCTCACTTTGTTCTCGCACTTTCTCATTTCTTGTTTTAACCAAGTCAGCCTTCTTCTTGCCATCTAAACTAGAAATCTTATTCAAAGGTAATGGCATCAAGTCTAACACAGTTAATAGATTAAAACCATACATAATTTCAAATGAAGAATAACCTGTTGAAGAATATATAGAACGATTATATGCAAACTCAATGAATGGCAAACAATCTTCTTGATTATTCAAGTTTTTTCCAATAATTGCACACAACATGGTTCCTAAAGTTCTATTGACTACCTCAGTTCACCCATCAGTTTATGGGTGACATATAGTAGAGAATAAAAGTTTAGTAGCCAAATTTCCCCATAAAACTCTCTAAAAGTGACTTAGGAACTTAACATCCCTATATGAAACAATGGTTCTTGGCATACCATGAAAATGAACCACTTCCCTAAAGAAAAGATTAGCAATGTTTGTTGCATTAATTATTTTATGGCAAGCAATGAAATGAGCCATTTTACTAAATCTGTCCACAACAATAAATATGCTATCCCTACCTTTCCTAGTCCTAGGTAAACCCAATACAAAATCCATAGATATATCAATCCAAGGTTCACTAGGTATAGGTAAAAGTGTATACAGACCATGAGGCATAGACCTAGACTTGGCTTGTTTACATGCAATACACTTGGCATAAACCCTTCCTACATCTTTTCTCATATTCGGCCAATAAAAATGTTCACTAAGTATATCTAAGGTCTTTTGCACACCAAAATGCCCTATAACCCTCTACTATGTGATTTTCTAACAAGCAAATCCCTAGTAGGACATGCAGGAATGCAAAGTTGTTTACTCTTAAAATGATATCCTTCATGTTTATAGAACTTATCAAATACAACAGTTCACAAGCTTGATATACATTAGCAAAATCAGCATCATCAACATACAACTCTTTCAAACGCTTAAATCTAAGTAACTTAAAAGTAAGCATAGAAATCAAAGTGTATCTTTTTAATAATGCATCAACCATAACATTTTCCTTACCTTGCTTCTATTTTATCACATATAGAAATGTTTCAAGATACTCCACCCAACTTGCATCCCTTTTACTCAATTTCCTTTGTCCCTTTAAGTACTTGAAAGATTGATGATCACTATATATCATAAACTCTTTACGTAGCAAGTAATGTTCCTATACTTCAAAAGCTCTCACCAAGGCATAAAAGCTCTTTATCATAAGTGGAGTAGTTCAAAATTGATCTGCTCAACTTCTCACTGAAATATCTATAGAACAATTCTTCTGCATTAAAACATCCCCTATACCAATCCTAGAAGCATCACATTCAATTTCAAAAGTCTTGGAAAAATCAGGCAAATGCAAAATGGGTGCAGTATATAACTTTATTTTAAGGTATTAAATGCATTTTCCTGTTCTTTCTCCCATCTAAAACCAATATTCTTCTTAATGATTTCATTCAATGGGGGAGTGATAGTAGGGAAATCTCTAACAAATCACCTATAAAAAATTGATAAACCATAGAAACTCCTAACCTCACTAGCTGAGTTAGGTGTTGACTATTCTTGAATAGCTTTCACCTTTTTAGGGTCAACCTTAACTTCTTTAGAATTCACCATAAAGTCTAAGAAGACAACTTTATCCATGCAGAATGAACACTTTTTAAGGTTTGCATACAACTTCTCTTTCCTAAGTACATCTAAAATAGCCTTAACATGCATAATATGTTCATCTAAGTTCTTACTGTAAATCAATATGTCATTAAAGTAAACAACCATAAATTTTCCAAAGAACTCACAAAAAACATGATTCATTAAGCGCATGAAAGTACTAGGTGCATTAGATAAGCCAAAAGGCATAACAACCACTCATACAATCCATATTTGGTATTAAATGTAGTTTTCCATTCATCACCTTCTTTGATCCTAATTTGATGATAGCATTTTTAAATCAATTTTGGTGAATATGCAAGCTCCATGCAACTCATCTAGCATTCATATAACCTAGGAATAGGATGGTGATACTTTGTAGTGATCTTGTTGATCGCTCTACAATCCATTTGGCACTAAACAAACTAGCATAGCATAAGGACCCATGCTCTCCCTCATATATCTTTTTTTAAGCAATTCATCCACTTTTCTTTAAAGTTTTTTTGTCTCATCTGGATTGTTTTAGTAAGCTGGATGATTAAGAATTTGAGCTCTTGGTACAAAGTCAATTGGTGCGTAATCCCTCTCAAAGGTGGTAACTCACAGGGTACCTCTATAGGAAAAACATCATCATAATCCTGCAACAAAGTCACAAATACACTAGGCAAATTTGGGTCAAGGTCAGTGTTAGTAAACAATGTTTCCTCAAACCAAATCAATATTAAAGCTTTCTTGCCTAGTATGCACTATTTAACTCTCTCTCTTTTGCATAAAAACATGGTTGCGGCTTCACCTTTTCACTCCTCTCAATTTTTTTGGCTTAGTTTTCACATTTTTTTCTTTGTTTTCACTCATAACTTTTTTTCTCCTGCACATCCCATTTTCTTTTTCTCGCTTGTGCAGTCATTCATGATTGGGCCTTTAATTTTATTCTTTTCTTTCATGGCTTTTTCTCTCTCTTCTTTCTTTGTTAGCTCACTGCCTGAATCCCCACTTGATGATTGTTGAATTTTCAATTCTTCAAGATATGCTTCTTTGGGTGATGAAGGAGCAAGGGTAATTTTTTTCCCATTATACATAAAAGAGTACCTATTCATGTACCCATCATGCATACCACGCCTATCGAATTTCCATGGCCTACCTAACAATATATGACCAGCTTGCATAGGCAGAACATCAGACACAACTTTATTAGCATATCTACCAATAAAGAATGCAACAACTACTTGCTTAGTAACTTTGGCTTCACCACTATCATTCAACCATTGTAGCCTATATGGGTTAAGGTGTTTATCATATTTTAGCCCTAACTTCTTCACCAAATTAGTACTGGCTACATCAGTGCAACTACCTCTATCTATGATAATGTTAGAAACTTTTCCACCTACTAAGCATCTAGTGTGAAATAGGTTCTCCCTTTGTTCTAGGCTATCTTCCATCATATTTAAGTTCAGTGCATGCCTACAAACTAAAGATTCACCCTTAATAGCATATTCAACACTGTTATCAATATTAGAACAATTTTTCAATGGTGGCAAACTCAAATCACTACCATCAAACTCATTACCTCTATCAGCCTTAGAAATAATATCATTACCCTTAGTAAACATAGTCTTTCTATTAGGACAATCAGATGCATAACGATCACGTCCTTGACATTTAAAGCACTTAATATCCCTATGTTTAAAAGGTTTAAAAGATGGATCAGTAGTACCTTTTTAAAATGAAGTACTCTTTTCCTTGCTTTTGTTTGTTTTATTGCCTTTCTCCTTGGAATCCAAATAGTGCTCTTTCTTTATATTTTCATTTTTGCTCTATTTTAGACTCCATTTGCTGCTAGAATTTGAAAAAGACTTAGCTGCCCTCTTTTGTTTTTGTTGCTTCTCCATCTTCATGGCAATGTTGACTAGGTCCTCCATCTCTGCATAATGTTGCAACTCAACCACATCAACAATTTCCTTATTTAAACCACCCATGAATTGAGCAATTGTCACCTTTTCATCCTCTTCCGTGTTAGCTTTAATCAATAGCATCTCTATCTCCTTGTGATAATCTTCTACTGATTTAGATCCTTGTGTAAGTTTATGTAATTGCTAGTGTAACTCTCTATAGTAATAAGATGGCACAAACCTCTTCTTTATCACTCTTTTCATCTTTTCCCAAGTGGCTATAGGTGGTTCCCTATTCTTTCTTTTATTCTTTGTCAATTCACCCCACCAAATTAGTGCATAATCAGAGAATTCCACTACTGCCAATCTTACTTTCTTATCTTTAAAATAGTTGTTACAAGCAAAAATCTTGTCCACTTTTCTTTCCCACTTTAAGTACACTTCAGCATTATTCCTACCTTTGAAGGGTGGAATTTTCATCTTAATGGCATTAATGTTGCTATCTTTTCTCTCCACTCTTTCTTCTCTCTTTTCTCTGTCGCTCACGGGTTGCACTTCATCTTCATACTCATCATAAATTCTTTCCAACTCTTCCTCCCTATTCCTATGACTGTCAATTGATTTACTATGATTTTGGATTCTACTGGCTTCATTAATTCTTTCATCCATCCCATCCACCCTATTAGACAACTTCTTGAACTCACTCATGAATGCCTTAGACATTAATTTTAGATCAGGCACAATTTCATCCTCCTTCTCATGCAATGTTTCCTTTCCATCTCTATTTTAGGCTATTATTAAAAATAAAGGCTGAAAGAAAATGGTTAGCAATAAAAGGAACCTCACAATTTACTCCCTTATGTGTTTCGCTCAAAAAATGGCACTCCACTCACATTTCACTCAAAATTGGCTTTTACCTTCTTTAAGCTTTCACACTCAAGCTTACTATCATCAATTGCACTTTAGAATTCAATTTTCAATCAAGGTAATTCACAAACAGCAAATTAAAACTAGGAATGCAATGAAAACACCTAATAGAGAAGATAGGTGCAAAACTAGAAGCAAGAATACCAAAATGAAGAAAGACACAAATTTAATTCCTCTTTTTTTACTTCAGGAACTAATCTTTTTTTTTTTAATTTTATATGGTAACTAGGGTAGCAAATAACTCAAAGAAAAATTATGAGAAAAAAAGACAAGAAAAAACTCAAGAACAAGATGAACCTAACAAGATAAATAAGAATTTATCCCAATCAAAGCTCTGATGCCAAATAATACGGAACCCCAAAGCTAAAAAACCCAAAACCCCTTAAACACACACTTTGATAAGAACATGAACAAGAAGAAATTCCCAACCCTAATGAACCCCCAATCAATTATATGCATAGAAATGCATATGATAAGGTTGATTTAAAAACAACAATAAAATTCACCACAAGTAATTGCCTTAATAATAATTATATTCTTGATGCAATAAAAGAGTACAAGTAATCCTCCCTAAGATGAATAAAACTCAATATTTTTCATTTAACAAAATCTGCCATACAATGTTTATTATAAGGTATTTATACTCCCTGAAAAGAAAAATGAACAAAAAACCCTAGAGATATAAAAGGCCTTTAAACATGGCCTTGCCACCAAAATAACTAAAACCCAAACCCAACATCTCAAAAATACAGCCCATTAAGCCTAAAAGTTTAAATTAAATGAGATGAAAGCCAATAAAAAAACCATCTTATCAAAACAAGCCCATAATGAATTAGAAAGAAGCTTACATACAAAATACAAGTAGTGGGTTGCCTAAAGCTATACTTCTAACTTAAAATAATTAATTAAGCAAGAACTAGAGTTTTCTTGCAAATTTAACCCTATTTGATTAGATATGATGTCATTGTCCTCATTGTCTCTTGAGATTCCATGCCATCTATAATTCTACCCATGTAGGATTAAAGTGCTTCTTTGAACTTTTTAACTCTTGATCTTGTTATCGGTCTATTCGGCATTGCTAGCTCATCTTTGGTTCCATTCCTTTAGCAATGTCCCATGGTTGTGCTCATATCATGGATTATTGTAATAATCTTTATTCATTAAGAGATTGGGCATTATAAACACACTATCCTTATTGGACTACATGATGTTGATGCTTTGATTTGGCAAGAAAAGCTTTTCATTCTACCATTTTCTTTAGAATCAAAGTTTGATTGTCAAATGAGATAAATTTGGATTCTAGTAATCTCTGTTCTTTTAGTCAATGGGCATTTAAACACTTTCTCCTTATCGGGATGCAAGGTTTTGATGCTTTAATTTGGCAAAATAAGTTTTTTGTTCCATCTTTTTCCTTAGAATCAATGTTCAACTATCAAATGGAACAAACTTGGATTCTCATAATCATTTCTATTCTTTTGATGATTAGGCACTGTAAAGACATTCTCTTCATTGGGATACACAATTTTGATGCTTTGATTTGGCAAGAGACGCTTTTCATTCTAGCATTTTCCTTAGAATTGAAGTTCGATTATTAAATGGGACAAACCTTGATTCTCATAATAGTATCCATTCTTTTGGGGATTAGGCACTATAAACACAGTCCCCTCATTGGGATACATGATATTGATATTTGATTTGGTATGAAAAGCTTTTCATTCCACCATTTTTCTTTGAATGAAAGTATAGTTGCCAAATAGGATAAATTAGATTATTGTAGTAATCTCTATTTTTTTGGTGAATAAGCATTATAAACACTTTCTTCTCATCAGGATACATAGCTTTGATGCTTCAATTTAGCAAGAGAAGATTTTTATTCTACCATTTTCCTTAGAATAAGAGCTCAGCTAACAAATTGGACAAATTTAGGTTCTCGTAACAATCTCTGTTATTTTGGTGATTAGGTAGTATAAACACATTCTCATTATTGGGATACATGGTTTTAATACTTTGCTTTTGCAAGAAGACCTTTTCTTTTCATCATTTTCCTTAGAATCATAGTTCATTCCTCAAGTGGGATAAACATGGGTTATCATAATAATCTCTACTCATTTAGTGAATGGGTGCTATATACACGTTTTCTCATAAGGATACGTGGTTTTGATGCTTTTATTTGGTAATAAAAGCTTTCCATTCTAGCATTTTCCTTAGAATCAAAGTTCATTCCCTAAGTAGGCAAACTTGGATTATCCTAATAGTCTCTATTCATTTGGTGATTGGGCACAATAAACACATTATCCTCATTGGGATACATGGTTTTGATGGTTTTATTTGGTAAGAGAAGCTTTATATTCCACCATTTTCCTTTGAATCAAAGTTTATCCCTCAAACATAGCGAACATGGATTATCATAATAGTCTTCATTCATTTGCGATTAGGTACAATAAACACGTTCTCCTTATTGGAATACATGATTATGATGCTTTGATTTGGCAAGAGAAACTTTTCAACCATTTTCCTTAGAGTCAAAGTTCATCCCTTAAATTGACAAATGTGGATTCTTAAAATAATCCTTATTTTTTTAGTGATTGGGCACGATAAACACGTTTCCTTATCCGGATACACAGTTTTGATTGTTTGATTCGGCATGAGAAGCTTTTCATTCCACCATTTTCCTTTAATGCTTTGATTTGGGATGAGGTGTTTTTTATTACACTATTTTTTTCAGAATTAAACTTCATCTATCAAGTGAGACAAACTTGGATTCTTATAATGATCTCGATCTGCTTGGAGATTCGACACTATAAACACATTCTCCTCGTTAGGTAGCATGGTTTTGATGCTTTAGTTTTGCAGGAAAAGCTTTATTTTCACCGTTTTCTTTAGAATCAAAGTTCATCCCTCAAATGGGACAAATTTGGATTCTCTTATTTTTTGGTAGTTGTGCATTATTAACTCATTCTCTTCATCGAGATGCATGGCTTTGACGCTTTGGTTTTGGAAGAAAAGCATTTCATTCAACCATTTTCCTTTGAATCAAAATTCATCCCTCAAATGGGTAAACCTTGATAATCAAATAGTCTCCGTTCATTTTGTGATTGGGGACTATAAACATATTCTCCTCATTAGGATACATGGTTTTGATGCTTTATTTGGTAAGAAAAGCTTTATATTCCAACATTTTCCTCAGAATCAAAGTTTAGCAGTTAAATGGGGCAAATTTAGATTCTTATAGTAATCTCTATTCTTTTGGTGATTGGGCACTATAAACACATTTTCTTTATTGCAATACATGGTTCTGGAGCTTTGATTTGGCAAGAGAAGCTTTACATTCCATCATTTTCCTTAGAATCAAAGTTCAGCTGTTAAATGGGGCAAACTTGGATTCTTATAGTAATGTCCTTTCTTTTAGGGATTGGGCACTATAAATGCATTCCCCTCATTAGGATACATGATTTGATGCTTTAATTTGGTAGAAGAAGCTTTCATTCCAGCATTTTCCTAAGAATAAAAGTTTAGCTATCAGCTAGGACAAATTTGGATTCTCATAACAATCTCCATTCTTTGGTTGATTGGGCTCTATAAATGCATTCTCCTTACTGGGATACATGGTTTTAATGCTTTGATTTGGAAAGAGAAGGTTTTTATTCCACCATTTTCCTTAGAATCAAAATTCAATTATCAAATGAGACAAATTTAAATTCTTATAGTAATCTCCATTCTTTTGGTGAGAGGGCATTATAAACACTTTTCCTTCACAGGGATATAAGGTTTTGATGCTTTGATTTGGCAAAAGGTGTTTTTCATTACACTATTTTTTTAGAACAAAAGTTTGTCCATTGAATGAAACAAAGTTGGATTCCTATAACAATCTCTATTCTTTTAGAGATTAGGCACTATAAATAAGTTCTCCTCATGAGGTTGCATGGCTTTAATGCTTTGGTTTCACAGGAAAACCTTTTTTCCCCATTTTCCTTAGAATCAAAGTTCATTCGTCAAATGAGACAAACTTGGATTCTTGTAATAATCTCTATTCTCTTGGAGATTGGGTAATATAAACATATTCTCCGTATTAGGTTGCATGGCTTTGATGCTTTGGTTCTATAAGAAAAGCTTCTTTTCACCATTTTCCTTCTAATCAAAGTTCATTCCTTAAATGGGACAAACATGGATTCTCGTAATAATCTCTATTCCTTTGGTAATTGGGCACTATTAACTCATTCTGCTCATTAGGATGTATAGTTTCGATGCTTTGGTTTTGAAAGAAAAGCTTTGCTTTTGACCATTTTCCTTAGTCTTTATTCATTTAGTGACTAGGCACTCTAAAATGTTCTCCTCATTGGGATGCACAGTTTTGATGTTTTGAATTGGCAAGAGAAGCTTTTCATTCCACCATTTTCCTTAGCATGAAAGTTTACCCTTCAAATGGGACAAATTTAGATTCTCACAATAATATCCATTCTTTTGGTGATTGGGCACTATAAACACATTCTTCTCATTGGGATACACAGTTTTGCTATTTAATTTGGCAAGAAAAGAAGCTTTCCATTCCACCATTTGCCTTAGAATCAAAGTTTAGTTGACAAACGGGACATATTTGGATTTTCATAACAATCTCTATTCATTTAGAGATTGGGCACTATAAACACATTTTTTTCATTGGGATACATGGTTTTGATACTTTTTTGTTTGCAAGAAAAGCTTTTGTTCATGCCTTTTTCATTAGAGTCAAAGTTTTTCCATCAAGTGGGATAAACTTAGATTATCGTAATAATCTCTATTCATGTATTGATTAGGTAGTATAAACATATTATCCTTATAGCGATACATGGTTTTAATGCTTGTATTTGGCAAGAGAAGCTTTCTATTCCACTATTTTCCTTAGAATCAAAGTTCATCCCTTAAATGGCCAAACTTGGATTACCATCGTAGTCTCTATCCATTTGGTGATTGGCATAATGAACACATTCTTCTCATTAGGATACATGGTTTTGATGCTTTTATTTTGCAAGAAAACCTTTTCATTCTACTGTTTTCTTAAAATCAAAGTTCGTCCTTTAAATAGAACAACTTAAATTATTGTAATAGCCTTCATTCATTTGGTGATTGGGCATAATAAACACATTCTCCTCATTGGAATACATGATTTTGATGCTTTGGTTTGGCAAGAGAAGCTTTTCTTTCAACCATTTTCCATAAAGTCAAAGTTTGTCCCTTGAATGAGACAAACTTGGATTCTCATAATAATCTCTATTCTTTCAATCCTTAGGCACCATAAACACATTCTCCTCATTGGGATACATGGTTTTGATGCTTTGAAATGGCAAGAGAAGCTTTTTATTCCATTATTTTCCTTAGAATAAAAGTTTAACTATCAAATGGGATAAATTTGGATTCTTATAATAATCTTCATTCTTTTAGTAATTTGGCATTATAAACACATTCTCCTCATTGGGATACATGGTTTTGATGATTTGATTTTGTAGGAAAAGCCTTTCATTCCACTATCTTCCTTAGGATTAAGGTTCGGTTGCCAAATTAGACAAACTTGGATTATAGTAATAATCTCTATTTTTTTGGTGAAAGGGCATTATAAACACTTTTTTCTCATAAGGATACAAGGTTTTGATGCTTTGATTTGGCAAAAGAAGCATTTCATTCCCTCATTTTCCTTAGAATCAAAGTTCAGCTGTTAAAAAGGATAAATTTGGATTCTCATAATAATCTCTATTTTTTTGGTGATTGGGTACTATAAACACATTCTCGTCCTTGGGATACATAGTTTTATAGCTTTAATTTAGGAAGTGAAGCTCTTCATTCCACCATTTTCCTTAGAATCAAAATTTGATTGTCAAATGGGATAAACTTAGATTCTTATAATAATATCTATTTTTTTTGGGATTGAGTGATATAAACACATCCCCTCATTGAGATAAACGATTTTGATGCTTTAGTTTGGTAGGAAAAGCTTTTCATTCCGCTATTTTCCTTAGAATCAATGTCTAGCTATTAAATGGGACAAATTTGGATTCTTGTAATAGTCTCTAGTCTTTTGGTGATTGGGTGCTATAAACACATTTCTCTTACTAGGATACATAATTTTGATACTTTGATTTGGCAAGAAAAGCTTTTCATTCCACCATTTACCTTAAAATGAAAGTTTACCTCTCAATTGGGACAATTTTGGATTCTCATAATAATCTCCATTCTTTTGGTGATTGGGCATAATAAACACTTTCTACTCATTGGGATACATAGTTCTAATTCTTTTATTTGGAAAGAGAAGCTTTTCATTCTATCATTTTTCGTAGAATCAATGTTCGTCCTTTAAATAGGACAAACTTGGATTTGAAAAGAGAAGCTTTTCATTGGGATACACTGTTCTGATGCTTTGATTTGGAAAGAGAAGCTTTTCATTGCACCCTCTTCCTTAGAATCAATGTTTATCCCTCAAATGGGAAAAACTTGGCTTCTCGCAATAATCTCGAATCTTTTGGTCATTGGGCACCATAAACACTCTCCATATTAGGATACACAGTTTTGATGCTTTAATTTCACAGAAAAAGAGTTTTATCATAGCTTTTTCCTTAGAATCAAAGTTCAACTATCAAATGGGATCAATTTGGATTCTCATAATAATCTATACTCTTTTGGTGATAAGGCGCTATTAACACATTCTCCTTACTGGGATACATGGTTTTAAAACTTTGATTTAGCAAAAGAAGCATTTCTTTCCATTATTTTCCTTAGAATTAAAGTTCAGTTGTCAAATAAAACGAATTTGGATTCTCATAATAATCTTCATTCTTTTGGTGATTAGGCATAATAAACATTTTTTCCTCATTTTGATGCTTTGATTTGGAAAGAGAAGCTTTTCATTCCACTTTTCTTCTTCAAATTAAAGTTCATCCCTCAAATGGGATAAACTTGGATTCTCACAATAATCTCTATTCCTTTAGTGATTGGGCACTATAAACACATTCTCCTAATTGGGATACATAGTTTTGATGCTTTGATTTGGCATGAGAAGCATTTCATTCCATCATTTTTCTTTGAATCAAAGTTTAGCTGATAAATAGGACAAATTTGGATTCTCGTAATAATCTTCATTTTTTTGGAGATTGGGCACTATAAACACATTCTCTTTATTGGGAAGCATGGTCTTGATGCCTTGCATTTGCAACCAAAACTTTTATTTCCACCATTTTCCTTAGAATCAAAATTTATATGTCAAGTTGGTCAAACTTGGATTATCGTAATAATCTCTATTTATTTAGAGATTAGGCACTATAAGCACATTGTCCTTATAGGGATACATGGTTTTGATTATTTTATTTGGCAAGAGAAGCATTCTATTCCACTATTTTCCTTAGAATCAAGGTTCATCCTAAAACGGACAAACTTAGATTACTGAAATAGTTTCTATTCATTTGCTGATTAGGCATAAAAAATACATTCACCTCATTGGGATACATGGTTTTGATGTTTTTATTTTGCAAGAGAATCTTCCTTTCTATTATTTTCCTTGGAAATAAAGTTCATCCCTTAAATGGGACAAACTTGGATTATCGTAACTGTCTCCATTCATTTGGTAATTGGGCACTATAAGCATATTCTCCTAATTGGAATACATGGTTTTGATGCTTTAATTTGGCAAGAGAAGCTACTCATTCAAACATTTTTCTTAGAGTTAAAGTTCATCTCTCAAATAGGATAAACTGGGATTCTCGTAATGATCTGTATTCTTTTGGTCATTGGCACTATAAACACATTCTCCTCATTGGGATGCACAGTTTTCATGCTTTGATTTGGTAGGAGAAGCATTTTATTCCACTATTTTCCCTAAAACCAAAGTTTAGCTATCAAATGGGAAAATTTTAGATTCTCATAATAATCTCTATTTTTTTGGTGAATGGGCACTATAAACATATTCTCCTTGTTAGGATACACGGTTTTGATGCTTTGATTTCGTGGGAAAAGCTTTTCATCCCACCATTTTTCTTAGAGCCATAGTTCAATTGTCAAATGAGACAAGCTTGGATTCTAGTAATAATCTCCATTCTTTTGGTGCATGGGCACTATAGACACTTTCTCCTTACAGGGATATAAGGTTTTGATGCTTTAATTTGGCAGAAGAAGCATTTCATTGCCCTATTCTTCTTAGAATCAAAGTTCAGCTTTCAAATGGGACAAACTTGATTCTTATAATAATCTCCATTCTTTTGGTGATTGGGCACCATAAATAATTTCTCCTCACTGGGATACACGGTTTTGATGCTTTGATTTGGCATGAGAAGCTTGTCATTCCACCATTTACCTTAAAATCAAACTTCAGCTACTAAATGGGATAAATTTGGATTCTCATAATAATCTCTATTCTTTTGGTGATTGCGCATGGTAAAACACTTTATTTGCATTGGGATACAAGGTTCTGATGCTCTGATTTGGAAAGAAAAGCTTTTTATTCCACCATTTTTCTTAGAATCAAAGTTTATCCCTTAAATGGGACAAACTTGGATTCTTATAATAATCTCTATTCTTTTGGTGATTAGACACTATAAACACACTTTTCTCATTGGGATACACTGTTTTGATGCTTTGATCTAGTCAGAGAAGTATTTTATTTAACCATTTTCCTTAGAATCAAAGTGCAACTATCAAATGGGACAAAATTGGATTCTTGTAGCAATCTTTATTCTTTTGTTGATTGGGCACTATAAACACATTACGTTTATTGGGATAGATGGTTTTGGAGCTTTAATTTGGCAAAAGAAGCTTTTCATTCCACTATTTTCCTTAAAATAAAAGTTTGGCTACCAAATGGGACAAACATGGATTCTAGTAATAATGTCCATTTTTTGGGATTGGGTGCTATAAACGTATCCCCCTCATTAAGATACACGATTTTGATACTTTGATTTGGCAAGAGAAGCATTTCATTCCACCATTTTGCTTAAAATCAAAGTTCGGTTGTTAAATAAGACAAACTTGAATTCTAGTAATAATATCCATTCTTTTGGTGAATAGGCATTATAAAAACTTTTTCCATATATGGATATAGGGTTTTGATGCTTTGATTTGGCAAAAAGTGTTTTTCGTTACTCCATTTTTTTAGAACTAAAGTTTGTTCATCAAATAGGGCAAAATGTGGATTCTTATAATAATCTTCATTCTTTTGGAGTTTGGGCACTATAAACACATTCTCCTCACTATGTTGCATGGCTCTGATGCTTTTGTTTCGCAACAAAGGTTTTTTTCTCCATTTTCCTTAGAATCAAAGTTCATCCATCAATAGGACAAAGTTAGATTCTTGTCATAATCTTCATTCTTTTGGAGATTGGGCAATATAAACGCATTCTCCTCATTAGGTCAATGGCTTTGAAGCTTTAATTTTATAGGAAACCATTTTTTTCACCATTTTTCTTAGAATCAAAGTTTGTCCCTCAAATGGGACAAACCTTGATTCTTATAATAATCTTCATTCTTTGGGTGATTGGGCACTATAAACACATTGTCCACATTGGGATACAAGGTTTTGATGCATTGATTTAGGAAGATAAGCTTTTCATTCCACTATTCTCCTTAGAATCAAAGTTTAGCTATCAAATAGGATAAATTTGGATTCTCATAATTATCTTTATTCCTTTGGTGATTGGGCACTATAAACACATTCTGCTCATTGTGATACACAGTTTTGACACTTTGATTTGGCAAGAGAAGCTTTTTATTCCATAACTTTCCTTCGAATCAAAGTTCATCCCTCAAATATGACAAACTTGGATTCTTGCAGTAATCTCTATTCTTTTGGTGACTGGGCTCTATAAACACATTCTCTTCTTTAGGATACATGGTTTTGATACTTTGATTTGGCAAGAGAAGCTTTTTATTCCCCTATTTTCCTCAGAATCAAAGTTTAGCTTTCAAATGGGACAAGTTTAATTATCATAATAATCTCTATTCTTTTTGTAATTAGGCACTATAAACACATTTTTCTTATTGGAATACATGGTTTTTGGCTTTGATTTGGCAAGAGAAGTTTTTCATTCCACCATTTTCCCTAGAATCAAAGTTTAGTTGTCAAATAGAACAAACTTGGGTTCCCGTAATAATATCCATTCTTTAGGGGAATGGGCGATATAAACACATTCCCCTCATTGGGATACACGGTTTTGATACTTTGATTCAGCAGGAAAAGCTTTTCATTCCACCAATTCTCTGGGAATCAAAGTTTATTTGTCAAATGGGACAAACTTGGATTCTCTTAATAATATATATTCTTTTAGGGATGGATGGTATAAAAACATCCCCCACATTGAGATAAACTATTTTGATGCTTTGATTTGGCAAGAGAAAAATCAAAGTTCAACTATCAAATGGGACAAATTTGGATTCTTGTAATAATCTTCACTTTTTTAGTGATTAAGCACTATAAACACATTCTATTCACTAGGATACATGGTTGTAATGCTTTAATTTGGCAAGAGAAGCTTCTTATTCCACCATTTACCTTAAAATCAAAGTTCAGCGACCAAACGAGACAAATTTGGATTCTCATAATAATCTCTATTCTTTTGGTGATTTGGTATAATAAACACTTTATCCTTATTGGGATACACGATTCTAATACTTTGATTTAGAAAGACAAGCTATGTATTCCACTATTTGATGTGAGCACAACAACGGCGCATTGTAAAAAGAATGGAACCAAATATGAGCTAGCAATGCCACATGGACCGGTAACAAGATCAAAATTTAAAAAGTTTGAATAAGCACTTCAATCCTATATAGGCAGAATTGTAGATGGCATGGAATCACAAATGACAATGAGGACCAATGGCATCATATCTAATCAAATGAGGCTAAATTTGCAAGAAGACTCTAATTCCTATTTAATCAATTTTTTAAGTTAAAAGAATAGCTTTGGGCAACCCACCACTTGTATTTTACATGTGGGCTTCTTTTTAATTCATTATGGGCTTGTTTTGGTCAGTTGGGCTTTTATTAGCTTTCAGCTCATTTAATTTAAATCTTTAGGCATAATGGGCTATATTTTAAAGATGTTAGTTTAGGCTTTAGTTATTTTAGTGGGAGGCCCATGTTTAAAGGCCTTTTATCTCTAGGGTATTTTTATTCTTTTGCCTTTTTAAGGGGCATAAATACCTCATAATATACATTGTATATGAGATTTTCCTTAAATGAAAAATATTGAGCATCTACTCATTTTAAGAAGGATTGTCTTCTTCTATTATATCAAGAATATAATTATTATTAAGGTAGTTACTTGTGGTGAATTCTATTCTTGTTTTCAAATCAATATTATAATATGTGTTTCCATTCATATAATTGATTGGGGGTTTATTAGGGTTGGGAATTTCTTCTTATTCATGTTCTTGTCAAAGTGTATGCTTAAGGGGTTTTAAGTTTTTTAGCCTTGGGGTTCCGCATCATTTGGCGTTAAAGCTTAGACTGGGACAAATTCTTATCTATCTTGTTGGGCTCATCTTATTATGGAGTTTTTCTTGTCTTTATTTCTCATATTTGTTCTTTGAGTTATTTGCTGCCCTAGCTATCATATAAAATTAAAAAAAAATTAAATATTAGTTGCTAGAGATAAAAAAAAAGGAATTAAATTTGTATCTTGGCCAAGAAAAGAAAACCACAAAAAAAAAGATTAATTTAGTTGGTAGCAAGACCTTGAATCTATTAGTTTTATGCCTATCTTCTTTGATAGATGTTCTCACTACACGTCTAGTTTTAATTTGCTGTATGTGAATTGGCTTGATTGGAAATTAAATTTTGAAGTGCAATTGAGGATAGTAAGCTTAAGTCTGAAAGCTTAAAAAAAAGGAGAAGCCAATTTTAAGTCAAACACGAATGGAGTGCCATCTTTTAAGTGAAACATATAAAGGAGTGAATTGCGAGGTTCTTTTTATTGCAAACCATTTTCTTGCAACTTTTGTTTTTAGAATGGCCCAAAGTAGAGATGGGAAGGAAACATTGCGTAATAGGGAGCATGAAATTATGCTTGATATGGAATTGATGTATAAAGCACTCATGAGTGAGTTCAAAAAGTTGTCTACTAGGATGGATAGGATGGATGAAAGAATTAATGAAGCTAGTAGAATGCAAAACCGTAGTAAATCAATTGATAGTCATAGGAATAAGGAAGAAAAACTAGGAAGAATGTATGATGAGTATGAAGATGAAATACAATTCATGAGGGGTAAAAAAAGGAGGAAAAAAGAGTAGAGAGAAAAGATAGCAACATTAATGCCATCAAGATGAAAATTCCACCCTTCAAAGGCAGGAATGATGCTGAAGTGTACTTAGATTGGAAAAAAATGGACATGATTTTTGTTTGTCATAACAATTCTAAAGATAAAAAAGTGAGATTGGCAACAATGGAATGCTCTGGTTATGCATTAATTTGGTAGGATGAATTGACAAAGAATAGGAGAAGGAATAAGGAACAACCTATATCCACTTAGGAAAAGATGAAAAGAGTGATGAAGAATAGGCTTATGCCATTTTATTACTATAAGAGTTGCACCAGTAATTCATAGACTCATACAAGGATTTAGATCAGTAGAAGATTATCATAAGAAGATGGAGATGCTATTGATTATGTTAGCTATATTAGCTTTGAATTAATCTTAGTTTTGATATAACTAAAACTTAAGCTTTATTAGCTTGTGTTTAAATATTTTCAAGATTAGTATTTTTCTTCATGAAATATTTCACAAACACTTTGAAAAATACTA